>JAGPOY010005275.1:0-14857 GCA_018983105.1 Silene uniflora
TCACACATCAAACCTCTCTCATCATTTGGTATCAACTCTCTTATATCTCCTCAATCACACTTATCTTTAAGTCACTGACTTGAGCGTCGGAGTGAGTTCGCACGGCCCCAAGCCGTGCCCTCCGTTTGTTCATTTTGCAGGAAGATACAAGAGTCCGGTAGCCTTCATCGACATCTTACGAGCTTACGTGTATCACAAACTTGCTCCCCTAATTACCCCCGTAATTACACCCGGAACAATAGAATTAATGGATAGAATGGTCGATTTTGATAATATATATTGTCGGTAATAGGATTAGAAGGTAGAAAATGAAGTGGTTCCTGGACCTTATGAATCTTATCGCGTTACTTTGTTTAAGAAAGGATGACATACAAATATACAATTGTCTTTAACGGACAACTACCTATCAATAAGTGCATATGCGGTTAGACTCTTTGAATCATTTTTGCTTAAATATTGCTTCAACAAACTTGTGATCTAAACCTATCGCACTTTATTCATTATTAAGACGACGTCGTTGTTTGCTTCTTCAATAATTTTGGTTGTTTCGACCTACTCATTATCATATAGCTAATCAATGTAAGATCCTACTTACGCTATTCAATCCACGTACTAGTCAAACCCAAGACTTGTTAGCACTTAGATCAACTGAAAAGGGTTGTTCTAGTCTAACAGACGTCTTGGGATATAGGCTTGAAAACGCAACAGTATTAAAACCCTTGAGCGAGAACTTTGTCACACTAGTGGTCTTACTCGGCTCGAATCTGAACAAAATCGGATCGGATGGTATACAATAAAAAAAAGAAAACAGTCAAACAGATGTAGATAAAACTCATACATAAGGATTATAGAGTATTATTTCTGTTGTGTAACACGTCATTTTATACACTAAACAAATGACCCGGACGGTGGGAGTAGTGTGTACATAAAGGGCGAAAATGACATGTAACGGAATTACATAGCAAATTAAACAAAGTGAGAATATACATTAACACAATGGTTTACCAATAACTTACAAAGCTTGTGCTTGGAAAATTGACATCCAATTGAGTTGGTGTAGACGTGTAGTGATTTAGCTAAGGGCATTTATAAGTTAGTTTAAAATTCATATTCTATTTTCCCAAAAGTTTGAATAATAACTAGGTAAATCACATTTAAAGATAACTAACAAGCACGGTAGGGTTGATTTGTTAGTTTCGTGATCCATAATTCAGCACTGAATTAAAGGGGAGGATGCTATTATTAGTTGTTGCGTTTGGTTATCAATCATTAAAGAAGTTCAAACCCCATTTTCCAGCACAGGAAGAGAAGGATTATCAAGTTAAAGGCATTTCAAGAGTGTATTGCAGGATTACTTCAATCTCAAGTTTCCTGTATTATTATGAAAGTTTATCATTTGCACTCCAAGTCTCCAATCGTATGTTTTTCTCTGTTTTAGGATTGTATACATTGAAATTCTTATTTACAATCGTAATTCAACACTTTTTTTTTTTTTGGAATGATGGTGCATGACACTCATTCGATTGGTGTATATAATTGTTATGTTTCCATAACTTTACATTTGAAGATATTTCACACCATATCTTGGTAAATTCTAACATATAATACTTGAGAGCAAGTTTTTTTTATATTTTTATAGCAAGGAAATTGGAAGTCATTAACTTTTAAGTACCCGAGTGCGTACTAGTATAGGATTGAACCTTGGCATAAGTGACGATCAACAGCTTAGACAGATCAACCCTAATTCCTAACTAATTAAACCTAATTCCACCTTAAAATACAAACAACCAATTAAACACAATAATAAGTGTACACAAATATTCCTAATCTAATCTATTTCGAATTATACAAAATCATAAAACTAATGCAAAAAATTAAATTAAAAAAAATTACTTGAACGGTGGTGGTTCAGCTAGTGGTTCAGCTAGTGGTTCACCTTGTGCCTTGTGGTTTGGTGGGCAAGGGGGTTTGAGTGGCAGTGGCGGTGTCCGACCATCAGTGGTGGGGCAGTGGCGGAAGCAAAAGGTGGTGGGGCAGTAAGTGGGTTTTTTGGGAATAAGGAAAAGAGAGGAAATGGGTGAGCTAGTAAGAAAGTAAGGAGCATTATCGTCTTTTTTTTTAAAACAAAAACGTTGCCGATATATTACAATCGGGTTATTTATTTGTCATGTCAAATCAAATGGGAGAGACTGGTTCATGGCCCTTGGATTGAACTGGTCCAGTTCTTTAAACAAATTAGAAATAATTCTTCCACATAAAACGCCGAATAGATGAAACATTTACTTTTTCCTTTTATTCGATCTCCTCCTGCATCTAAATATGGATAGGGAATTCAATACAATAAACCAAGTTGAATTTAAAGTTTGAATATTAGCGAAATGAATAAAACAATTGAGTATTTTAACCATGTTTGATAAGCAAAAAATTCTTGCATTCTCTGGGATGACTGTACTCCTATTCATAATAAACTTTTCTAATATTTCGTTGTGTGAATTTTTCTTAAAAAGAGGCCGACAAGACTCAAGAGCACCTCTATTATTTCATAGTCATGGGTACACAAAAACCTGCGCCAATCAAATAAACGTAAGAAATACCATATCCTACGTAGACGATATTATATGATGAAAAAGTAAGAAAAATGATACCTTCCCTCAAATATTCTTCTTCAAATTGAAGGTACCCCGACTTAATTAGGGCAGGCCAAAATTCAAGGCATGTCCCACTTCTCTCCACTCCTTCCCTCACTCCACTCACAACTTTGACCAGACCCTCTAAACAATTCCTTTTTTTTTCTCTTCTCCAATTTAAAACAAAGAATCACATTTCCCAAAACCACAGGTTTGGATTAATCCATATCTACCAACTTGTCCGACTTTTCTCTACCGTAATAGTTCCTCCGATCCAAACAAATAGTAATATAAGAAATACAGATATTTTTCATGGTGCCCCTGTAATTTGTCACTTTGTCCATAGTACCCCTCGTTTTAAGAATGTGTCCATGGTACCCCTGAGTTTCATTATTTCTGTTAATGGTACCCTTATTGTGTTCTGGCCGTTAAATTAACACTAACGGTGTTAGATAAAGGCCAATAACTTGTTTTGGGAGAAAATTAGTTTTTCTAACAACTTTATTAAAAATTGAAGTTTGCACGAAATACCCCTGAGGTTTGGAATATACCATTTTCTGGTTCAGCAGCTACTCATCATCTTTTTTTCACTATAATACACATTCAACACCTCTATTAAACAGTTTCATTCAAGCTTAATTCATTCATGCAACTAGTTCAACAATCCAAAATATTACAGCACATTAATATGCCACCAATAAATTACATGGTGCATTCAACTACAGCATATGCACCCCAAAATTTCCAACATAACAAGCCAAAAACTTACCAGCGGTGCATTGTGTTTTCTCGGTGGCATATCCTTCCAAAATAAACTCCAAAATATTAAAGCACATCAATATGTCACCAAGAAATTACATGGTGCATTCAACCAGAAAATGGTACTCCCTCCTACCCGTATCTATTGTCCCATTTGGGAAAAAGTGGAAAATTTATGGAATTGAATAGAATAATAAAAAGTAATGTATAGGAGTAAGATAATAGGAAAGAGGGTGTTATGAAATTGAATAGAATAATAAAAAGTAATGTATAGTTAGGTGAGTTGGGGGTAATTTAGTCCAAAAAACACATGGGGAAAAGCAAATGTGACATTTTGATGGGTAAAGAATTTGGGCAAATGGGACATTAGATATGGGTAGGAGGGAGTATATTGCAAACTCAGGGGTATTTCGTGCAAACTTCAATTTTTAATAAAGTTGTTAGAAAAACTAATTTTCCCGCCAAAACAAGTTATTGGCCTTAATCTAACACCGTTAGTGTTAAATTAACGGCCAAAACACAATAAGGGTACCATTGACACAAATAATGAACCTCAAGGGTACTATGGACACATTCTTAAAAAGAGGGGTACCATGGACAAAGTGACAAACCACATGGGTACCATGGGAAATATCCGTAAGAAAAAAGTGATTATTTAGAGCAACTCCAATGCAAGCATAAAGGAAGTGGCTTGAATTTTCAAGAAAATGACTTAGGGTATGATTATTCGTCAGACTCACTAAAGTCTTAAAACTTTGCCACATCAGCTTTGCATTAACTTTTATTATTTCTTTATTTCTTATTGTTCAGACTCACCTCAGACTCACCTCAAACTTTATACATTATCCGTCAAACTCACCCTAAACTCTACATTTACATTCACTCATTTTTTTCTTATAAAAAGAAATAACACATGTCACTCATTTATTGGATAATTTTATTTTATGGTGGAGTCAATACGCACCCAAAGTCTTAAGTTGAGTCTTGGATTTCCAAGACTCAACTTAAGACTTTGTCAAGACTAAGGTAGATTATTGGTAGTTTTGAGACAGTTTTGTCTCAAGACTTACCAAAATCTTGTCTCAAGACTTACCAAAATCTTGTCTCAAGACTACCAATAACGACAGTCTTGTCTCAAGACTTACCAAAGTCTTGTCTCAAGACTACCAATAACCTTACCCTTAGCATTGGAGCACAAAATTTATTTTAGCTTAGCTCAAGAGAATGGCTTGGCCAAGCTAATGTTTGCCTCTTACAATTTTTGTTATTGATGATACTTGTTTCTTATTTCTTTAATACTTTGTTGAATTGGACCCACTTGAAAATAAGATGGATATTAGCTTGACATTGGAAAGAATTATAGCTTAAAAGAAATTAGCTTGAAAATCCCACGTGGCAACTCCAAGCTACTCAAATGGTAGTCTTGCATTGGAGTTGCTCTTAGGCCTCGTTTGGTTGCCACTTTAAATGTGGGGGAATTGGGAAATCTCATGAATTGGCAAAAATATAGTAGTTTGGTTGCCAAAAATCCCATGATTTTTTTTTTCTAGGAGTTGTCAACTCCTCCATTATGGAGGAGTTTAATTACCTAGCTCCACCTAGGTAGTTTGAAACTCCTCTGTCCATTTAATTCCGTCATGTCAACCAAACGGATTTTAAGCAATTCACGTGAATTCTTCAATTCATGTGTTTTTGAAACTAACGGGTGATTAATTCCACCATGGCAAGCAAACGAGGCCTTAAACAAAGGTGGGGAAGTGAGGGTAAGTGGAAAAGTTTGATTGGGGTCATATGGGTTTAAGTGGATTAAATAGATAGTTGATGATTGGGTGAGTGGATGATAAAATTGTAAATAAGTAGTGGATGTAAGCCTAATTTAGTTGATTTTCATGCCAAATATGGTATGTTACCATTGGTTTAGTTCATCCATTTTAGGCAAGTGTTATCATCTGTCTGGATCGGAGCGAGGGAGTATATAAGTCTCCCTTTGATATGGTATTATCCGTCTTAAATTTAAGACGGCTCAAGTATATATCCGGTCTGAATTTTCTCCAGTACTATCTTCTCTCGCTCCGTTACCTTTCATTATCTCTCAACGGTCCGGATTTGTTCTAAAAGATCCAACGGTCAAGTATTTTGATGAGAGTATAATAATTTTATAATGGTGAATTAGGATTAATGGATCATCCATTACTTTTGAAGTATAGAGATGAGAGGATACTCACTCGTATATATCGCTTGTGTATATAAAAATGTATAGGAAAAAAAAATATATATTTATCTTATATAAAAACGTATAGCTAAAAAAATATATTTAGCTTAAGATGGATACTATTGTTTTAATTGAGAGTGTGTGCTCTCGAATCAAAACAAATTGTTGAATCATGTCCCTTCAAATTATTCTCTCCGGTTTTATGTTATACAAGTCATTTAGGATAAAACTAATTTTTTTATTTTTTTTTTTATGTCTCTTACATTTTTCCATTTATAAATGTTATTTTTATATTTCAAAGTGCATTTATAATACTAACTAATAATACAACATTTTCCTAATACTTTCTTATTTCTTATGCAATAACCTAAAATGATTTAAAAAAAAAGGGAATACTATTCTATCATTTTCTCAATTTTTCTTTAATACTCCATAAATTCCATTAATTAGCAACAACTTAATGAACAAAACTTAAATTAGCAATGAGTCAGCTTATTAATTAACAAAAAACTTCGAATTAATGATAAACTAGTTTGAATGCCCCTGCGTTGCAACAGGGTAATTAACTTATTTATAATGAAAAAAATGTTATAAGGGTTTAATGTTTACATTTAACGTCTAATAATTTGTTTACGTATTATTAATATATATCTCTTTAAAAAAAAGATTAATATATCTGTGGATTAACTCCTATTTATAATCATATAATCATCTCACCTTATACTAATTTTTCGATGTGGGCCAATCTACTATTTATAAGTAATATATATTCACCAAACTTGAATTATTTTTCTGATTTGGGATAATTCTACTATTTCTATGTAGTAAATTCATCAAAGCTATTTTTCAATGTGGACAAATAACATACTAAGAATTACACCATCTTTTGGTACTTAGTTCGACATCCAACCAGATCCCGAATATCGTATACGGACAATTGCTACTCACTATATCTAATAGTTACATTTAAATTTAATAATATGATCAAGTATTCTCCATTAATATTTATCCGTTCGTTGTTTTTCTTCTTCTTTTTTATCATAATTGAAATACGGAAATTTTCCGTAATACTCTTTAATTTGTCAGATTTTTCATACTACCCCTACTTTTAAGCATCTGCTTATGGTACCTTGATGTTCCATTTTTTTGCCCATGGTACCCCCATAATGTAAAAGCTGTTAAATGGAGGTTAAGTTTAATGACTGTAGGAAATATGAACTTATCTGACCGTAAACAACCTTAATCGAGACGTCGTGTAAGACACTGCCCTAAATCAGTTAGACCCCCACACAGGTGCTCCTTGGGTACCGTGGTCACCGATTCCAGGGTTAACGCCTCCTTCTGCACAATGTAGCACACCAAAGACGGAAGTGGGAACTGTTCTCAGAATTTGTATGAAAAGATATCAGAGAGGCAATGTTTCTGTGATATTTTTGTGTGTTGTAAACTGTGGAGGAATGAGCTTTTTATAGCTGAGATTAGGATCCTCCAACACTCAGAAAAAAAGAGAATCAATGGCATTAAACATGGTAGTAATGGTGCTCTAATAGTCATAATATCGGACAATGAATACGATACTGATTGTGTAATAAAACCTCAACAGCTAGAAAAGAATCCGAAATTGATTGTGTAACATCGGATTCTTACAACGATCACCACGAAAATCCTTCGTTCCTCTCCCACCTTGTCTTCAATGTCGAGCTCTTCCAACACCATATCAAACACTCATGAAATCCGAGATATAAAGAAGATACAATGAACGTAATAGGAAATACATAGAATTAGGAAACATACTTGGCAAAGTTTCACCTTCCAATAGACCCAGAAGAGTATGCTCAGAAAAAGTCTCTCTAGGGTTTCTATGGGAGTTTCGGTCTAAGTTTTATCTTTGCTTCTTCCTTCATGTTCAAGGCTATCATCTACGTCGTCTGTGCGTAGGTTTGTGGTATTCTTCTTCTTTTTTACTTTATCGTTGTTACGTTCGTTCTTTCCTATTTGTCGTCGGTTTTTGGAGAATTAGGGTTTGTAGTTTGGGACGTTAGGGTTTGGTGGTTATTATTACGTGGACTGTTTAGATTGTTTTGTGTCTTACCTAAGTTGTGTATGGAGCACGGAAGTTGTAGTAAGGGGAAAGGGGTGTTGCGTGACGACCCGGCTGGTGGTGGCACGATGTTTGATTGGGATGTGGAGGGGGAGGAGGTTACGGAGGTGAAGACGGAGTTGCTTATTGTGGGTAAATTATGGGCATCTAGGGCAGTCAACAGTAGAGCAGCTATTGACACTATGTTGCGTTTGTGGAATCCGAAGGGTAAGTTATTGGGTAACGTGATGGAGGCACGGGAGAAGATTTTCCTCTTTAAATTTGAAGATGAGCGGGATAAGATAAAAGTTCTTGAAGGGCAGCCATGGCACTTCGATAAATTTGTTTGGTGCTTTAATGAACCTATTGCTGACGGGAAGATAACGGATACCCCTCTCTATCATCTTCCGCTCTGGGCGTGTATATACGATCTCCCCCTGAAAGGGCGTACGAATGAGGAGAATTTAAGAAGATTGGGAGCGCAATTGGGCAGATTTGTGGCGAAAGATGAGACCCAGTTTCCGGAGATGGAGAGGGCAGTTCGGCTGCGTGTTTTGCATGACATTCGTAAGCCTTTGAAAGCGTCGGTGGAGATACGGATGCCGGATGGGAAAGTTAATGTTTTTACGGTAAGGTATGAACGACTACCATTGTTTTGCTACGGGTGTGGAGTGTTAGGGCATGGGGCGAAGGATTGTGAGGAGGGACCATATGATGAGGAGGAGCTACGATACGGGGATGGGTTGCGAGCTTCGCCAAGGAAGGTAGGCAAGGTGGGAGTGGCGGAGGGGAGTAAAGGAGGGAAGGATTTGAGGCCGGATTTTGAAGAGGAGTATTTGCGATGTGAGAAGGAATTGGTGGAGAAATTACAGAAATTTGCGTTATCGCACAAACTTCGAAAGAAGGTGGGGACGGATAGTGTGGAGTTATGCAGTGTGATGGAGGATGAGGTACAACGGGATGAGGAGGTGGTTCATTTAGATAGGGTTGATACAACAGTGGGCTGTGTGGGGAAAGATACTGGCGAGCAGCTTGCGGGTGGGGTGGGCAAGACAGGTCTGGTCTGTGTGGATGCTATGGTGGTAGGAGGGGAGGATAGTGGTGTGCAGGCTGAGGGGGAGGAGCGTGTGGCTGATGAGGTTGGAGGCGATATCAAAGGAGCGGATAGGGTGGATTCTAAGGTGGGGAGTAAGATGGGCGGTGGGCTGGTACGCAAGAGGAGAATCCGGGAGCTGGTTCCGGGTAAGTTGGATGACGCTCCAGTTCGAGATGTGTTGTGTATTAATACAAATAATAAAAGAGGGAGAGAAGGTGATGATATTTGTTGTACTATTGTTTCGAAGAAAATTGCTACTCACAGGGATGTGCATATATCTGAGGCGGAGGCTGATTCAGTTCAGCCCCGCCGGGCGCAATGAATTGTTTGAGCCTTAACTGCAGGGGGCTGGGCAACCCCGATGCAGTAGGCGGTCTTCGGAACCTTCTCCGACGGGAGGCCCCGGCTATCGTATTTTTATGTGAGACAAAGCTTGGTAGCCGTGATATGAAGAAGGTTATTTCTAAGTTGGAGGGATATCAGGGGTTGAGTGTAGATAGTATGGGTAGGTCAGGGGGACTGGCGTTTCTATGGAGAGATGAGGTGAGGTGTTCACTTCGGTCTGCGACGGTTCATTATATGGATTTTATGGTGGAGTGTGGTGGGGTGAATTGGAGGTGTACCGGCTTCTATGGCTGGCCAGCAGTGCAAGATCGCCATCTCTCGTGGCGTCAAATACGGCTTTTGGCTGAGGAGGGTTTGGGTCCGTGGTTATGCTTGGGGGATTTTAATGAAGTTCTTTTTTCTAATGAAATGTTGGGAGGGGAGAGGGCATTTTGGCAAATGCGGAATTTTCGGGATGTAGTCGATGAGGTTGGATTGGGTGATTTACCCTTTGAGGGGTATGCATATACATTCGATAACGGGCAGGAAGGTGAGGCGAATAGGCAGAGCCGACTTGACCGTGCTATGGTTACTGAGGAATGGCGGGATATTTACCCGTATGCAAAGTTGATTCATCTAAATCGGGAGTGGTCTGACCATGCCCCGATTAAGGTTGTGTTTGATGGAAGGAGTTCATTAGAGAGAAGAGAGGCGAAAAAGTTTCGTTTTGAACATATTTGGGTGGGGGAGGATGGATGTGAGGATGCGGTGAGGCGTGGCTGGGAGAAAGGGGATGGGGAAGTGATTGACTCTATTACAAATTGTGCAAAGGAGTTAGTCGAATGGAAGGGAGTTAGTATTGGAAAGATTCTTAGGGATCTTAATAGGAAGAGGAGACTTTTGAAGCGGTTGAATGAGGGTGGGAGGGAGCCTCGGCAGGTGCGGGAACGGAGAAGGGTGATAGGTGAGATAAATAGTTTGCTGCGGCAGGAAGAGCGGTTTTGGCGACAGAGGTCTCGAGCTATTTGGCTTTGAGACGGTGATCAGAACACTAAGTTTTTCCATCGAAAGGCTGCGCAGAGAAAGCAGAAAAATAATATTGCGAAGCTGGTGGGCGATGATGGCCGTGTTTACGAAAGTAAGGAAGCTATTCTAGGGTGTGCCGTGGGTTACTTTCGAGAACTTTTTGCATCTGATGGCCCGTCCGAGTTTGGGGAAGTGCTGCGTGGAGTTGAGGGCCGTGTCACAGGGGAGATGAATGAAATTCTGCGGGAGGAATACCGAGGGGATGAAGTGGTGGAGGCACTGAATCAGATGCATCCGTTAAAGGCTCCGGGCCCTGATGGGATGAATGGATTGTTCTATCAAACGTATTGGCATATCGTGGGGCCTGCAATTGTTCGTTCGGTTCTTGGTATGCTTAATGGTGCTGCATTTCCTGCAAATTTAAATCATACGAATATTGTGCTAATACCGAAAAAGAAGGCTCCGGATAAAATGACTGATTTTAGACCAATTAGTTTGTGTAATGTGATTTATAAATTAGTCTCTAAAGTGTTGGCAAATAGATTAAAGCGTTTTCTTGGGAATATAGTGTCGGAAAATCAGAGTGCTTTTACTCCAGGGCAGCTGATTACAGATAATATTCTTATTGCGTTTGAAATGTTTCACCATATGAAGAATACTCGAAGTGGGGGTGGTCATATGGCATTGAAGTTGGACATGGCTAAGGCATATGATCGTGTGGAGTGGGGTTTTCTAGAGGCGGTGTTGCAGAAGATGGGCTTTGATTCACGATGGTCTAGCTGTGTTATGAGATGTGTTCGTTCGGTCAAATTCTCGGTCATAGCGAATGGCGGGTGCTCGGAGGTTTTCACGCCGCAGCGAGGAATTCGGCAAGGTGATCCTCTTTCCCCTTATTTGTTTATTTTATGTGCTGAAGTTCTGTCTAGCCTTATGCAACGAGCGGTAGTGAATGGGACTATTCATGGAATTAGGGTGGCCCCGGCTGCCCCGAGTATTTCACAGTTATTGTTCGCCGATGATAGTATATTCTTTGTTAAAGCAAGTGAAAGAGAAGCTACCGTGGTAAGGGATATATTGAATGTTTATGAGAAGGCGTCGGGACAAATGGTTAACCTAAATAAGACGACTGTGTCCTTCAGTCGTGGTACTACTGTGAGGCGGCGGACTGGGGTTTTGGGGGTGCTTGGTGTTCGACAAGTGGAGGTGCAGGAGCGATATTTAGGGCTCCCTACAGTGGTGGGACATTCGAGAAGAGCTATTACGAATGTTATTCGGGACAAGATAAACAAAAAGTTGCAGTGTTGGCGTGGGATGCTGCTCAGTAAGGCTGGGAAGGAAGTGTTGATAAAGGCAGTGGCCCAATCTATTCCTACTTATGCAATGAGCGTGTTTAAGCTACCAGTTAATTTTTGCGACGAGTTGCGGTCTCTTGTTTCTAAATATTGGTGGGGATCCGAGAATGGGAAGCGGAAAATTTCCTGGGTTGCGTGGTCTAAGATGTGTAGGCCTAAATGTAGAGGTGGTATGGGTTTTCGTGATTTTGAGAAGTTTAATTTGGCTTTGTTGGGGAAGCAGGCGTGGAGATTGATGGTAGAGACGGATAGTCTAATGGTGCGTATTCTCAAAAGCAAGTATTTCCCTCAGGGGTCATTTATGGAAGCTGAATTGGGTAGTAATCCAAGTTATACTTGGCGTAGTATATGGGAGGCTCGGGTAGTGCTGAATCTTGGTATACGGAGAAGAATTGGAGATGGGTTATCCACGCGGGTGTGGGCTGATCCTTGGATACCCGGTACACAAACGAGACGGGTCATCTCGGCTAGAGGAACGACAGACGAGGGGATGTGTGTTGCTGAGCTTATGAATATAGTAGATGGAGGGTGGGACGTAGAAAGGGTGCGGGCATTGTTTCTTCCTTTCGAGAGCGATCGAATTTTGAATATAAGGCTTGGTGTTGGTCGACCACCAGATGTGTGGTGTTGGGAGGCTGAACGAGATGGAGATTATTCAGTTTGCTCCGCCTACAAGTTGCTAGTGGCGGATGGCATTGATATCGCGGGCCAGTCTAATAATGCGCAAGACATGGCGCTGTGGAATCGGATTTGGAATGCTCCTGTACTGCCGCGGATCAAGGTGTTTTTTTGGCAGCTCTGCAATGACGCGTTAGCAACGACAAAGAACCTCTCCAGCCGGGTCAGCGTAGTAGACGAGGGGTGTCCTCGGTGTAGCTCGGCTGCTGAAACATGCCTTCATGTTATTCGAGGTTGTGGGTGGTCGAGTGGAGTGTGGGAGGAGCTCGGTTTGGATGTGCCAGAGGCAATGGGTTTTGAGAAAGTGAGGGATTGGATGGAGACGGTTATAAGGGTGTTGGTGAGGGAGGACTGGGAGGTGTTTATGACTGGGTGTTGGGCAATTTGGGAAAGGCGTAACAAAGCGTTATTTGAAGATGGGGAGTGGCGGGCTGATTTGGTGGTGAAACGCACGAGAGACTTGGTTCTGGAAATGAGGGATGCTAATACGGATATGGTTAGGCTCGGTGACTTACGGCCTGAGTCACAATGGTCGAGACCGGCGGAAGGCATGGTGAAAATTAATGTTGATGCAGGGGTTAGGGAGGGGATTGGAACGAGTTGGGGTATTGTGTGTCGAGGTACGGATGGGCGTATGGTATGGGGAGTAACTATTCAAGCTACAGAGGTTCTACATCCTACATTGGCGGAAGCGGTGGCGGTACTATATGGGCTTCAGGAGGCCGAGGGTTGTGGGCTACGAAATGTGGTGGTTGAAGGAGATTGTGCGCAGGTTATGGAGGATTTGCAGAAGAAGCGGAAAGGCCGAAGTGATATTTTTCTTATTTATGATGATATTTTAGCGTTATGTAATCGGTTTGATTGCGTTGTTTTTTCTTTTGTTCGTAGAAACTCGAATAAGGTTGAGGTTCTACATCCTACATTGGCGGAAGCGGTGGCGGTACTATATGGGCTTCAGGAGGCCGAGGGTTGTGGGCTACGAAATGTGGTGGTTGAAGGAGATTGTGCGCAGGTTATGGAGGATTTGCAGAAGAAGCGGAAAGGCCGAAGTGATATTTTTCTTATTTATGATGATATTTTAGCGTTATGTAATCGGTTTGATTGCGTTGTTTTTTCTTTTGTTCGTAGAAACTCGAATAAGGTTGCGCATGAATTGGCTCACGTTTTTCCGTGGGTGCTGGGTCGGCGTAGATGGGTGGATCAGTTACCACTGTCTATTTCGGCTATGGTGGAGGCAGAGTTAAATATATAATATACCCTTGTGGGTTTTCAAAAAAAAAAAAAATGATATTCTTTTAACTATTTTTTCAAATATAATATATAAATATTAATATTTTAATAAAATTCTTGATTTACCTTTAACCCAACGGGTCGACCCGTTCGGCTCAGGTCTCGACCCTAAAATAATGGCTCATTTCGGGTTTGAGTCGAACGGGTCACCTGGTCGAAATTGTCGGGTCTTGACCCTACAAAAAAACGGGTCGAGTCGGGTCAGAATTTGACATGTCTACATGGATCCCCTACGTTTTTTCATATTGTAAGGGGTGCCCCTCTTTTTGAGCTAAAAATTTTTGACTGACTATAATTCTTAGTCACGAAGTCGAAAACAACAATTTTTTTCACATAAAGATAAGACGATCAAATTTGGAAAAAAAGACGCTACTTTATGAACTCATAGTCATTAGATATAGCCGGTCAAAATTTATTTGATTAAAAATGTTTGACCGACTATAATTCTTGCAACAAGTTTCGAAAATGCAATATTTTTTCAAATCGAATATCTCGTAAAAGCGATCAATTTGAAAATAAAGAATCGTCGCATTCCGAATTCTCAAGACCATGAATTATTGGCTGTCAAAGTTTTTTGTTGAAAAAAGAGGGGTATCTGATAAGACGGGTTTTGTACATTATAAGGCGGTCGATTAAGTCATTTCCGAAGAGCTAAACTCGGTATTTTGTGGAGTAAAATACATCTATTTGTATTGTGCTTGATCATTCATATATCGAGTTATTTACACCGATTTGACATGAGTATGGAAGACGGAGTGGAACCGAGTTAAGCTTGGTAGAATGGCTAGCTAAAGAAGTCGAGTAAAGGAACAAGAGTGGCATGGCGAGGGCAGGCAAGTGGTCGGCGCGTGGTAGGAGACCAGGACCGGGCGGAGAGCGGTAGGAGAGCTGCAGGAGAGTGGTAGGAGATCAGAACCAGGAGGAGAGCAGTAGGAGAGCGGTAGGCTAGCCGCCCAAGTTGCGAGAAGTTGATTTGCACATGAGTCAAGTTTGTTCGTGTCTTTTGGAAAATCTTTCTACTATTAGTCTACTACTACGTAACTTGTGAGTTTCTTACCATCATTAGTTTATTATTATAATTATAATTATTATTATTGCTATTAGTACTTAGGTCATTGGAGATTATTCAATGATTATTCCATATTCAATAATTGTAATTTTGGGGAGAACTCTAAGAACCCTAATATTATTTGTCTTATGCAAACTATGAGGAACTAATCCTCCCTTCTCGATTCAAGGTACTTTGAAGCTACTATTTAATTAATTGTGAGACCGTCTTAATCCTTTATTTTATACTTGAGTATTATTTATTCTCCGTTCATAATTTATGATTGTTGTATGTTTAATTGATTTGGCCAATTAATTATTTCATCCTTCGATCTATTGCAATTCTATATGTTTGAATCCGTAATT
>JAGPOY010005276.1:0-11143 GCA_018983105.1 Silene uniflora
AAAGCTTGTATCTTCTTCACCTTCGCTTGAAGATTTGTCTTGTACGATTCATACATTATTATTTAATCCTACCGAGAATGATAATCTTTTTGTTACACTAATCTCTCAAGTCGGAGTTATTTGTTTACTTTTCTACATTCAATGAGTGTTATTTTAATCAACGATAAATGAATGATTTAGGATGGAGAGAGTCTTATTATTCTCATTAATTATGCTCATTTGAAAGGTTTATACCATTCGTTATGAATGGCTTTTGTTTGTTTGGCTTTTATTTTTCTGTAGGATTGACGATGTTAGACAATACTACGTATCATAGATTTAATCCGTTAGTTGGACGGTTGTCAACTCCCCCGTTCCTCAACTTATCTTGGTTTATCAACTCAACTACTCCGTATCTGATACACCCACGTTAATGTTAGCTTTGATAATACTCTGTATCATTTTAAAAAAAAAATTGTACCATTGAATTTTAACCCAAAAATTCATATTGCTCTCGAATTTAAATGTGAACAATATAAATTAGACGGGTCGATACTACAATGGAGTCACTCACACAATCACGCATAGGTACCCCTTAAGGCCTTAACTATTTCGTTTTCTATGGTATACCGCTCTTTTATGCGTAAAAACTTTGATTCTCCATAACTCTAGCCTGAGTTCAAAAAATGGTAATTTTCTTAAAAGATTATTCGTCTTTATGATATTTTCGGTCAGGGAAAAAAAAAAACCTCCTTTCCGAACTTGTAGCCAGAAATTATGATCATACAGAGTTTTATTAATCAGAAAATTTTGACTGACAATGGCTCCTAGTTGGCTAGTTAGGACTTACGAGATCAAAACACAGCTACGGCTGACCTATAAAATCACAAAATATGACGTGGTTTATTGAGAGAGCGTCTCTCGAAGACCTACTGTTTATTAAAATAATAATCTGATGATTTTGAAAGAGCCAAAATTTATCAACCCGTGGGGTAGGATACTAGGGTTTTGTATATAAGCAAATATAACAACAATTACTACTCGTCCGTCTCAACCATTTGTTTACCGAATATAATCTTCGAAATTGATCAGAATATCAGATTAGAAGAAGAGAATAATGGAAGGCAAAGAGGGACTGAACGGATTGCCGGACCACCTACTAGTGGAGATACTGTCTTACCTACCCTTGAAATTTATTAAAGAAATATTTTGATAATTAAAAATTCTAAAATGTAAATAATTACGTTCATACGAAAAATGCTTTCAATTGAGTATAATTTTCATTATATTTATTGAAATATTTTGATATGTAGATATGATTAAAGTGAGTGTCTCACAATATTTTACATTTACGTAAAAAAAAACATTTGGAGAAAGTTATACGAAGTACAACTTAGACCATTAAATCCATTAAGAAAAATATATTTTGAAGAGTCATTGTATGTAATAACTTAAAAAAACTACTAAGAGATAGTAAGTTTTTGTAGTGTGAGAATGAAAAAAAAATTATATTGCGAGAAATTGAATACATATGAGATTTTGATAGGTTTATTAAATAGTGTGATAACGAGTATGTGTACGAGTATATATGTACACAGTGATCGCGAGTACATTTGAATAATCAAAACAAAAGTAATGATTATTAAGTAATATAGTATTATAAACAATATGAAAAAGCAGAATTGAAAACATGTTACAGTTTTCTTTAATATTTTCAATTAAATATGTATGCTTCAAGTATAAAATATTGATTATGACTAACTAAATATTACTTTTAGTTAAATATTTTATAAAAAGTTGATCATGCATAATTAATTATCACTTATCAATTTTAATTAAAATTGTATGTATTTTATTTTAGAATATTGAAGTTAAACCTAAAAATTTTAAATTTGTGAAAAATTAATTTATTTGTATTTATAATTAAAAAATATTAAAGGTCATATATAAATTATATTATTTATCTTCAATTATAATTATAAAATTTTAAAACAGGCCGCGCGGAGCGCCGGATACTACCTAGTAGGGGTGTTCATTCACGGTTCGGTTCACCGAACCGCATGTTTCATTCGGTTCGGACACGGTTCGGTTTGGCAAAACACCGAACCTAAACCGCACCGTTTCTAACGGTTATAAACGGTTCGGTTAACCACTTTAAACGGTTATTTGCGGTTCGGTTACCGGTTAACCTATAATCGTTCTACATATATATTTTTTTTCAGCTTTCGTTAATTTTATCTAATAGTTTAATTAAATTTTCATTATATATTATACTCAACAATAAAATTAGTTAGGTAAACTTTAGTATTAATCAATTTAACTAACTTTGAATTTGGAAACACTAAGAAAATAAAACGAAAGAACAATTTTTTATATAATATTTTAATTTTTTGCTTACTTTTTTTGTGAACGGTTCGGTTCGCGGTTAACCGGTTTTCTAAAATTGCGAACCTTAACCGAACCTTTCGCATAATAAAGTTAACGGTTCGGTTCGCCGAACCGCTTTGTGAAAACGGTTCGGTTTACCGAACCTTAAAAATGCACGGTTTTTCGGTTTTTCGGTTCGGTTATTGCGGTTCGGTTTATTATGAACACCCCTACTACCTAGTATCAATTAAAGATCAAAGTAAATACTACATTTTAAATGATGGGTTTTATTGTTAAAACATATTATATGAAAGATTAGAAGTATCTTGCCGATGTTACTACATTTTCTTTCTTTTTCCTAAGGTCGAGGTATTTGTATCATGTATTTCCATTTACTTCAAATTGAAAATATAAAACCTACATATCTATCATTTAATGAATTCATTACTAAAAACTTTATTAAACCACGCAAAATAATCATAATTAGTAAAAATATAAACCTAAAAAAGGCCCTTAAATATCCCGTGATTTTCACGGGATACAAAACTAGTTACATCCATTCTTAAACATAATACGATATTGTATGAAACGAATGGAACAATACAATCATAAACCAATACTAAATCAAGGCCCAACAACATAAAATCTAAAGTTCAAAAGACACTAAGAAATCCAAAGTTCAACATGGAAAATAAGCAAAATCCAAAGTTCATAACTTAAGCTTCACTAGAGAGATGCTCTTAGCTAGCTAAAAATGAGGCTCATATGCCTTAATGAGGACTTGATGGGACGATGATTTTCTCTACCCAGGCATCAGAATCATACTTTGTTTTTTCATAGTGCTCCTTTTCCAAAGCACTTATGGATCACAAAGCTAGGTCGTGATTAAATGGGTACTTTGGTAATTCGGGGTTTAGAACTCTCTCCTGATCATGAAATTCGACTTCATCCAATAGTTCTTGCATGAGCTCTACATAGACTCCACTATCGGGGATGGAATTTATAAGTGTCTTTCCTTGTAGGAAGGGACAATCGTTGAAGGTATAGGTATCAATTTCATCATAAAAACACATGTGCGTCTTAAATCGCCTACAATGTTCCATGATGCAAGTGTCTTAGTGCATCCTGAATAGGGGGATTGTACACGGGAAAAATCCATCCTAATAAGACATTTACATTCAAATAACATCCAATTAAGTAAACAATAATAATGAAAACCTCAATAAAAATCTTGTCGTGCACTCGAGATTCTTGAACAGTTTTAGTACATGATTTGGTGAACCTCGTCTTACCCGGACTAAAACGAGTGGATCCTCTTCATACGGCCTCTATCCAAGGATATCCCGATGTTTGGAACCGATGGAAATCAACGATTACATATAGTTTATACCTATACTTACTTGATTAAATCACCAAATTGGAATAATCCGAGCGAGCGAAGCCTGAGTTAAAGTCACGATCTCTAGATTGATCAGAAGATCATTTCAATTGGCTAGAATCCGCGACGAGTCCTCCCAATCCCTATGCCCATTCCGTCCCTATCAACCTTTGCCCCGGCTCTGACATGTCTCTTGGGAAGAGTAACCTGAAGCTCAGAATTATGGCTCTGGATCATAAAAAAGTTTGTTTCTACTAATCACCCCTGGGGAAACAGATAAGATATCCCGACACAGCGGCACACCAGAATAAATAGAGTTTTCCGAAAAAACCTGCTAGTGGAGGAAGGAAAGTGCAGCTGTTCAAGAAGCCGATGCATCACACCCCAATCCTATTTTATTGATTTCGATTGTATCTACATAACTTATGATCCGCCCCTTTGCCTTCTTTCTTATACCTTATACAAGGAAGTGCTGGCTCGAGCATAGTGTACGGAGCGAGCAGGTTAGCGTTGGAGAGACCGCTTCTTATTTTGTGCCGAAGCCTATTCATCTATATCTTTTTTTAATTATTTTAGTTAGTTATGTTTGATGAATTGTTGTGAGATTATCTGTTTTTAATTATCTATGTCTTTTAGGATGTTAATTTCTTTTTATGCTATAGATAGAGAAAAAGGAAACCTTTGAACCCGAATCTCATTTTAATAAGCTTGAGAATGGCCTACAATCACAAATATCGGCTGCGTTCGAAGGTCTCTCACCCTCTGCCAAGAAAGCGTTGGATGAAATATTAGGCAATTACACCATAGCCATTTGTAGCTCAAATTTATCATACAAAAATTCCAAATCTTGTCAAATACTCTCGTCCTAACTAGTATAAATACTCCCCCTTACACCCTTATTCAAGATTCATAAATTATAAGGAGAGAATATTTCATAAATATAGATTTGTATTATTATGTTGTGATTCTATTCATAACAATACAATGTATTCATAACCATAGTAAAAGGAACCGTAATACTCTAAACCTTAGACAATAGCCTTCGTAAGCTATCTATAGCCTAATTCCTCTAACAAAGGCACATAAACTTCATAAAAAAAAATACTACTTTACCAAAAAATAATATTCCATACAAAATACTACTTTACCAGAATACCGTTCCATCCACATCCAAAGTTGGTTCAAGTAAGCTAATCCTCGAAACGCCGTATCCAGATAGGCCTGAGGGTGTCATATTTACTCCTTATTTTTATACCATCGTAATTTTGTTTCGTTGTTTGTATAATTTGTAAATATACTAACTTAGCTCCACGGAAATAATTTGTAAAGATTTGTAAAAGTTGTTCTTTTAACATTCTTTTTATTTAAATTTTGTCAAATATATAATATTACAAAGAAATAGTAGAGGCCAGTTTGATGGTCGGTCTAAGTGCCTAACACCTTCCCTAACTGTATCTTTAACCCCAATTCCGCAATCTTTGGTTTATATTAGAGTGACGGATCAGTCCCAACACCAGGGATCAAAAGGGGTTTTCCGTTAAAATTGTTTTTGTATGTTTTTTTTATAAAACCTAGTGGGGACTCCACTTCTACATACTTATTGACCCTGTTTGGTAAATAGCGGAATAATTTTAGTATAAACAGGTTGTAAAAGCACATTATAAATGACAGATTTTATAAGAAGGTTTGACTAGCATATTACAATTAGCATAATTAATTTGAGTGTTTGATAATTGGCTGATTAGGATTAATGGATTGTTAGTTTTCTTTGTAAAATGAACTAAACTTTCCTATTTTATAATATGCTAACCAATATGCTGGGGTAAGGAGTATATTGTAAAACAACATATCGACCCCAAATATGATATTTCAATATGCTGATTACCAAGCACTTAAATTAGCATATTGATTGGTCAAACATGCTAAAACCCTTGAATAAGCTAAAAATCGGTTAATATGTCGTTTACCAAACAAGGCCATTATTTCAAAAAAAAAAAGAGATTTTTCAGGGATCTTACAGTTTTACAATATCGACATAATTTATGTCAAATAGTTTGATCATAATCCTAACTAAATTACCTTATTAACATTAAATTATCATCATGGCGAATTTCCCTTGCAGAATTTGTGTTGTAGGGAATATGTAGAAGCAATGAACAACTTCGATCACACAGGACGATTACTGAAGTATGATCCAAGGACCAAAGGTATCACCGGGTTACTTGATGGTTTGACTTTTGCAAATGGGGTTGCCCTAAGCGGAAAAAAAAAACTTTGTCCTCGTTGCTGAAACAACTGCATCTCAAATGAAAAGGCTTTGGCTCGCTGGACCAAAAGCTGGAACGTCTGAAATTTTCGTAAAATTTACTGGCATGCCTGAAATATTAATCGGAACAAGAAAGGTGAATTTTGGGTAGCCTAGAATCCCTCAAAGTCTGTTAAGTTGAATCGATTCGGTGAAATAATTGGAAGTCTAGACACGCAAATTATCGTCGATTCAAGCGACGTCATAAAATTCCGCAATAGCATTTGGATGGGATCCGTTGTTCAATCGTATCTTCATTATAGTTTATAGTACTTGGTATTTAGGGTTCATTTGATATGAAGTTTTTGTATACATTTGCCTGAACGTTTTAATATAGTTTTTCGCCTTTTGATCATTGTAACACTAAGAAACAATAATCATGGAGCGCATAGGATAAAATAAATATGTCAATCGTGCTAAATTTTTAACTTGGTGCCATTAATAATGGCTAGTGACATACAATATTAAAACCTAATCCTAATGCTTGATACTCCGTATAAGAAATTGCCTTATCTTTTGTTATGTAAGAATTTTTACTTAGTTTAAAAATAATTCACATATGATTCTTCTCTTTTTTTGATTTTTTTTATTAATCATACATCCATCATTATTTTTAATATTTTACTATAACAATTATCAACATAATCAATATCTATCTATCTATATTATTAAAGGAAGCTTTTTTCGAGCGACTTGATTGGTTGAAGATAATAATAAGAGGTTTAAAAAAAATATAATATAATTAAGAATTGTTATCCTTTATAACAAAATCGATCAAGACTATGAAATATATATGATAATAACAATAAGAGAAGAAATAGAGTTTAATTCCAATTCTCTAATAACTTTGTAGTGTCCATGTGACATACTCCCTTCTATATAACTAATCAAAAGATGAAGATATACTCCGGAATTTGCAGCCTAATTGAAATACAATACCTCAAGTGTCATGGTATATATCATCTCCCCTATATATACATATTTGATTATTTGAGCCATTACCCTAATTTTTTTTCTAATGCATCATGTTAATTTTGCCACACTGAGTATATACTTTTATATTGCGATATTTGATTTTGTGCTTTAATGATTTTTCAGAGAACTGTGAGGGTAATTGGCTGGAATTGAAGCATTTTACTCCACATGGTATCGTATCGATGTTATATTGACGGTCAGCCGGTAACTATACTTTCTTAAGAACATCTTTACGATTTTATTGACTTATTACTTATTACTCTACTTACGTAGGTGTTATTATGCATGTGAAGAACTACCCGTCATTCATGATGATGATATATAAGGCCGGGTGTTCTGCTAATTTGCTCAACAGTATGTTGGGACAAGTCCACTCAAATTCCCCCTTGGTAAGTTAACTACTTTGCTTGTCCTTCTTTGACGTCGAGATACGATTATACTTGTGCTTCTTCCAGGCAAAGATGCAGCTCTAGATGGACTCTATCTTGGAATATTGATGGTAATACTTGGTGAAAGAATGATTTTTCTTTTTTTATTGTTGGTTTAAGAGTCGAAGGTGTATTTCATTATTCGGTTTTTGTTCAGTAGGTATGCGGGTTGGCCTTAAAAGAATTCAGGCTCCTGATATCACCTGAATTGGGGTATGTTAATGTCCTTCAAATGAATATCTATCTATATATATAAATATAATAGAGGAACCACTAATAATTATGCTAGACACGTGTCAGCTCCTGAGAGAAAAAATTCCCGCTCAACTCTTACCTAAAACCCTAATTAATACGGTACCTTTTCTATTTTAATTACGGATGTCGGCTGACTTTCTCCTTTCTTCTATCTCACAACGTTCCTTCTTTCTCATCAAATTTTCGCCCTTCATTCTCTCGAATCCTATAAATTATATTTATTCCGCCATAATATGTTTCTTGATGGAGCAATAACGAGCAACAAATTCAATATGGTCCTGTTGATTTGAAATTACGATAAAAAAGGTATGCAGTTTTCCCCAATTTTTTAGGGTTGATATTTTTTCAATTAGTTAGGAGTAACCGAGTAATTTGTTGTAATTTGCAATTATACCCAATTTAACGAAAGTTTGAGACAAACTTACTTATTCACATAATCATTCTGTGTTATTGTTACGGACATATAAATATCCCAAAGCAGTCCTTCATTCTTTATTGTGCAATTCGAATTAATCTTTGGCATCGTCATTCTGTTTTATTTTTAAGTCTATTGATCTCTACTATTTTCAATGGGACTGCTTTTAGCAGATGAACAATTGAATGTGGTCTCTAAATTAATGATGAATTAGGAAAAAAACTCCATGTAAGGGATGAAGAAAGAATTGGGGTTTTCTGAGATAATCCTTAGCTATTCACTTTTCTAACTTTATGGCTGGTATTTTCTTATGCTATTGATATTTGGTATAGTTATTATGTTGAAGTCTTAAGAGTATGTATGGTGTAATGGAGATTCTGCTATATTATTGACAACTTGGCAGAAAAATTAGCCTTGAACTGTGTTTTCTATTGCCAAAAAAATAGCAGCTCATGTTGAACACCGCGATTTAGATGGAGGATTAAGAGTCAAATGAACAATAATGTTGGAGTGAAACTGACTCCACTGTAGGTAGAGATAAAAGAAAGTGAAAAGAAAGGGCATGGAAGAAGGGGGTTTTGATTTCGATTGTGGCTGCGATAGAAAGATATCATTAGTGAGAGTATAACTCTAATAGAGTACAATCAATAGTTTGGTTAGGAGTTAACCCAAAGACAAGGACCTATATCGTCTTTTTTCCAGTTGAGGACTTCAACTATAAAACTTTACGGTTAAGGAACTCAACCCTAACACCGTTAACTTAGTTTACATGAACTTTCCAAAACCAATGATCTATATTTAATGAACGGCTTTTCTTGTAAAATCATACAGTAATACGGAGTACTTAATTCTTCCTCATCTTCCCCTTTATCTCATTCTCTCCTTCACTATCAAGCACTCAAGTGGGTTCATAAATGGCGGAACCGGCGAGTTTAACGGGAACTCGTATTTGAATATATAAATTGCAAGTTTGGTCGAATATGAACACATTACTTGATAACGGGATTCGTTTGGTTCGTCTGTTTCTAATATATAACCCGCTATAATGTGCAATTATTTCCAATTGATCTTAACGTAAGTTTCAAGCGAATTCTGTAAAGAACGAACATGAAACTAGTGAACAAGGAACAAGAAATTCAATCTTCCAACAAGCTTATCTATCTCTTCAAGTTTCGTTTCACAAAATTGCACTTAATAAATCCGCCGCCATCGCGATATCGTGCTCAAAGAAAGCCCAACATAAATACGAAGACTGAGGATGGGTTTGGTGGAACTAATCGTAATAATTACGAAGAAATTCAATTTGTGAAGTTCCGCCATTGATTTTGGAATGTCGTGTTGTGGGAGATAGAGATTAAAGATAGACAAGAATGATAGAAAATTGTAAACTAACGGAAATGTAAACGGAAAGAGGGCTCAGGTCCTTAACTGGATTTTTTTGAAGTTCAATCCCTTAACTGGAAAAAAAGTCATAGTTTAGGTCCTTGTGTTGCCCTTAACTCGTTTGGTTAGCCCATTAACATCTTCATGTCACCAATTAACAGTAAAGCAACGATGTCGGGTTGAGTTAAGTAGTCATAGTTGGGAGTAATTATTAAAGTTTAGTAGTATAATTAGGGATTGAGAAAAGGGAAGGGTACAACTTAGAGAAGTAAATAACTAAGGGCAAAAATCAAAAAAGCCATAAGAACGAAATTTGTAAAATATGAAAATGTTATAATCTTTACATAAAAGAAAAGCTATCAAGGTGTGCTGATGATAGAATAGACGAGGGGAGACAAGGATATACAACGATAAAACACGGTCGAATTTAATAACAATCAGTTTTGGTTTTTTTAGCTTGGTGGATTGGCGGGTTCACCCTAAAGCAAAATGTCTTTACATAAACATATTACAACTGGCTAAAATGATCTCATTTGTATGGATCACTACTATTACAACTACATACATATCTTTCAGAGCGTTACAAAATTATCAAGTAAACTATTATAGGAACTAGGAGTTCTTTTTTTTTAACCGATGTTATGAAATCCACAATCCTTTTTTTTTATCGATGTTTTAAAGCCTTCAATAAATAGAATTGAATGAAATAGAGAGTTCACATTAGCTTAAACCTTGTGAGATGGGGAATGTGTGAGTACTCCAAAAATTATATTTATATATATAAAATGCATCTTCAGAATAATACTTTTTTGTAAATATGATAAGTTAAAACTAATTTATGTATTTTAACTATACATACCCGTGCAATTTGCACGGGTTCTAAACTAGTATTCTTATATTCTTGATAAATAGTCCCCTTATATTTTCAATATTTTCGTGATCCTCTAATTTTTTTTTCCATAAGTAATTATGCTGGTATATCCATCAAGATATGGGAGTAAAGGAGTTAAGGGTAAGATTAGTACCTGAACTTTGCATTTTTTTACAGTTAAGTGACTGAACTTTCCAACTTTACGGTTAAGTGACTCAAAATTAACACCGTTAACTTTTTGGTGTTAAATTTACTTATGACAAGTCATATTGGAGTATACGCAGCAATCTTGTTCTTAGAACTCACAAAAACAAACTGTTATCAAAATATTGTCAAAAAAAAACACGCTTCATCCGTAACTAATAACCACCGTTAACTTTTTGATGTTAAATTTACTTATGACAAGTCATATTGGAGTATACTCAGCAATCTTGTTCTTAGAATCACAAAAACCGTTTTCAAAATATTGTTAAAAAAAAAACACACTTCGTCCGTAACTAATACCCATTGTTAACTTAACCAAGCGGTGGATTATTCCCAAAAATTATTTCTTCCGAAAGTAGTCGCGGCTTCAATGTGCAGTGTCCATGCTTTCTCTTTTGCTTACTTTCGGCCATTCAAAGACATGTCTACAAGTTTCCACCCAAATTCTTGAAACAAAAAATAACATAGCTCAAGTCATACACAACCACGGGCACATAATTAAAAAAAATCATCGTAAAATTAAATAATCGGTCTGAAACTACTACATAATAAATAAATTGCACATTTTAAATCTTATTCAATA
>JAGPOY010005278.1:8743-19885 GCA_018983105.1 Silene uniflora
ATCCATTGGCGTTCTAATCTTTTCATGTTATGTATCTACATTTCAATATATCTATGTCATAAACATACAATGAGACAAAAAAAAAATAACAACCAAGAATAAAAAATACACATTATCACAAATATAAAACTATTAATGTCAACAAGTACTCCATATCCGAACTGGGTCCTTATCACTCCAACCTAAACCCGTCAATGTACGTTTCAAGTCACTAGCAAACACACACTTGTTATTTATTAACGAGGAAAAAATTTGGCAGCAATTCCCCTTAGTTCTCCAAATACACAATGTAGAATAAATAATTATTCCACATATGTATTTAGAGAACATAAGGAATCGTCGCCAAATTTTTTCCTCATTAATCAATCACAAGTGCATGTTTACTACCTAAGTGACTTGAAACATACAACGACAGTCCCAAAACGGGGACTATTCAAGAATTGCTCCTACTGAGTAATTCTTGAACGGGTACTAGGTCAACATCAACACCACAAAAATTTGAACATCAACAACAATAACAATGGCTAATGAATTAAGTCAATTAATAACATAACATAACATTTGCATTAGTTTATAACCTATACTTTAAACATTTGACATTTGCTTTATAATTTACGACTAATTTTTATTATTTACTACTAATTTCTAAATAACCTAACAATTTATAACCTATTCTTTAAACCAATCTTTCAACATTTAACATGTGACATTAGCTTTATAACATAACAATTTAAGACTAACTTACATAACAATATACCATCAATTTCAACAATATTTTACATCAACTTTAATAACATCAACAACAATAATGGCCACTATCCTAAAGTCATTAACATAATTTAAGTTAAAATTAGTAATTAAAAAGGTAACTAATAAGAAAAGGTTACCTAATTAATTAAAGGTGAAAACAAGATGGAGTCACGAACGGTCCGGTGTGGTGGCGGGGGGCGGCGGCGGCAGCTCCTGGTGGCAGGAGGAAACAATAAAAACAAAGAAAAAAGAAAAGGAAAGGAAAAAGGAAAAAGGAAAAAGGAAAAAGGAAAAAGGAAAAAGGAAAAAGAAAAACAAACATACTTGGTGTGGTGGCGGGTGCGCCGGCCGGAGGCGGAAGTAGGAGGTGGTAGCAAGAACACAGTGACGGTGACGGTAGTGGATCGCCGGAGGGGTTTAATTGGATTTTTGAAACAAATTGATTTGGGGCAAATGAAAGAGTCGCGATCTGGGTTTCTGATTTAAAGAACTTGTGACGGGTAATCCGTCACAAAGCCGTCACAATCGCGAGATTTAGAGATTTTTGTGACGGACTAGCCATCACAATACCAAGATTTCAAGATTCCCTTTTGTGACGGGTTATCCGTCACAAGTTTTAGATTTGTGACGGGCTATCCGTCACAAACACATGTATTGTTACTGTTTTTTGACGGATTATCCGTCACAAACGTTGACTAAAACTTTGGCGCGTTGACTGGTACTTCACGCCTTGTGTCTGTGACGGTTTGTGACGGATAGCCCGTCACAAAAGCGAATCCGTCACAAGTCCGTCACAAACGCGCTTTCTGTGACGGATTTTTTATCCGTCACAATTAGTCCGTCACGTATGCGAGATAACCTTGTAGTGAAAATTAGTGAACTTACCAACCAAGGATGAATCAAGAGTAGATCTTACTATGCTTTCCTAATAATCCAAGAAGGTGTATTTTTTTAATGTGATAATATGGTAGGTGAGGATAGGGTTTGAGAATGAGAGTAATTTTAGGGAAGGAAATCTGAATTTGCAAGTCAAAAGGAGTCAACAATCATAAGAGAAAGGGACAAGAGTTAGACGCGGGTCATAGCTTGACAATGACGCGGCACTCGATCGAGTTGAACTTCGACTCGGTCGAGTAAAGCCTTACTCGATCGAGTGAAAGTTGAGCAGAAAGTTTGATCGTAGACACATACTTCCACTCGGTCGAGTGGAAGATTCTATTCGGTCGAGTGTATTCCACTCGGTTGAGTAGACCATCGAGTAGGTCCGGAAACACGGGTTGTTACAGCGTCGTCCTCAGCCGCCTGTTTTTCCATCATGAATAGTTTGCCACTACTCTTAGCTGGACCCCCTCCTTGCACTGTAGCTGCTGGAGTAGTCGGCTTAGCTGCCGTCGTCTGATTCTCAGTGGTACTCGGGCGCTAATAGGATCCTCCACCATTGCTGTTTTGCCCATTCTAGTTATACCAAGACCCAGCTGGCTTATTGCTAGCCATGCTCTGTGTGGGAACCTGCGTAAAGCCTCCTTGATACGATCGCGGCTGATAAGCTCCTCCACCTGGACCTCGGCACTTGGAAGCGTCGGTGCCCAATCTTACCACAGTTATAGCAAGCCAAAGGAGATGTCTCGGTGGAAGTACGACCACCTCTACCTCCCCCTCGAGATCCTCCTTCGTAGCTAGACCCTCCAGAATACCTTCGAGATTGGGTGCAGGCACCCCTCTTGGAATTGCCCTGGCCATTACCCTCGCTTTCAGCCTTTCTTTTCTCAGTAGCACACTCCCTAGCCTCTTTAGATATTTTAATGATTCGCTCGTCATGTCCAGCTCGCTCGTACACCTTAGTCAGATCCGATAATGTTCCAACCGGTAACCTCTCCATGATCTTAAAGTGTAGCCCCTTCTCGAAACGGATGGCCAAGCTCAGATCACTCAGCTCTGTCTCTGCAGCATAGCGTGACAAAGCATAAAACTTGTGATAGTAGTCAGCCACCGTCATCCCTTCTGTCATAACGAAGGAATCGAACTCTGCCCTCAGCTTGTTGCGAACATGCTCTGGTATGAACCGTTTCCTCATCTCAGACTTGAAAGCTTTCCATGGAATGAACCCCTTGCCTTGGTTCCGGTAGTACTCCCTAGCAGATTGTCTGACGTTTTTCCACCATACGCCAGCAACATCCCTCAAGTAGAACGCAACTTGGTGTACTTGCAACTCTTCCGGGCATTGGACAACTTACATCAAGTTTGCCATTTCATCATGCCAGTTGTCAAGCAGTTTGGGCTCACCTGTACCCTCAAAGACAGTAGGGTGGAAGCGAGAGATTACGGTGCTCATCTTGGGTGCACACATCTACCCCAGTTCCTTTCCTACCCGCTTGATGATCTCATTAAGACTCTCATTGTGCTCAATCAACCTAGCTATCTCATCCAACCTCATGTCGGCGGCTAAAAGATGAGCGTTTGATCTCTTTGGCGACATTTTGAGCTGATAGAGGTAAACAAATAAACGTAAGCATCAGCCTACGGCTCAAAATTAAAACATGTCCGCCCAAAGACTTACTCGACCGAGTTGAGGAACAACTCGGTTGAGTACAACCAACTCGGTCGAGTAAGATCTTTACTCGGCCGAGTCACCTTACTCCAGTAGCTTCCAGAATAGTACTCTAAATCTTACTAGGTCGGATCATAACTCTACTCGGCCGAGTCAGCCTTACTCGGTCGAGTAGTTTTACTATTCGGCCGAGTACACACATTCCAGTAGCTACTGTTTCGTACTCTACCTACCCTTCTCGGTCAAGTGCTAAAAAATTCGGCCGAGTCACCTCTACTCGGCCGAGTCCTGCCTATACTCGATCGAGTCATGCTGTTCCGTACTACCCTTCCTTACTTTTCATCACATATGTGTTTCCTATCGCATGTTTCTTTGGTATAAAAGCCACAACGTAAACACATAATTCATGCTCATATCATACATATAACGAGGTTCAAGTCTTTTCTCAATGTAACATGTTGTTATGCAATTCATACAAAACGAGCAACATACATCTCTTCTAAACATTTCATGCCAGCATCATCATATATTATATCATCTTTATGCGTTTCACATACTGGCTGTCAACGTTTCATAAATCATGAACCTTCTCATACACAACCGTACAAAACATAAACATCTATAAGACAACACAAACAACACATAAGACACTCCCCCTGGTGAATGGTTCTAAGTTGTAAAGGCAAGGTGCGGCTTTAGGACGTCTCCCAAGCCCTTGCAGTAGCTCCAAAAAACTTTTCCCCGGGTTCATTTTAATTAGACACCCTAAGTTCATTTTATTCATTGGTTAGGATCCAAATCGTTCGCTCTGATAACATTTTGTAACACCCCCATATACCAATGCCCCTTATCAGGGACTGCCCTAACATATAAGGATGCTACCATCTCGGTTGCCTGAGGTAGTGAACATCATAAGTAACAATAGAGGATAATTTATTTAAATAAAAGATACGTTTAAAGGTTACATCGTCAAAACTGTCTCAACCAAAACTGGAAACAAAATACAAATGTCTGATAAACTGAAACTGAAAACTAGGCGGAAGCTATAGCTGTAGAACTAGACTCGGCTGTGTCCCCTCATTCGACTCCAGCATCATAACAACCTGCTAACAGCTGCTCACCACCCCCGATGGATCACAGCAGGTCAAAGACAATATAGACGGAGTCAGCAAACACAAACAGTCGTAATTAACAATTTAACATAAATATTAGCAACAACGGAAGTCAACCATTCACATATAATCCCTTCAGCCATATACCCATCGCAACAGGTATCCATCAGCCAGTGACACAGCCTCGTCACCGCAGCCACTCATCGCAACAAGTGAATCCTAGGTCATAAATTGTGCACATCCACCTTGTGATGGGAGTCACAAGGAGCGATCAAAGGGCGTGGACCATCTCCCAAGTATGGACTCACTCAGCCGGAACCGTCATTGAGCCGGAACATTCATACAATACATCAATACCAGAAATCATATCATGCTTTTAATCATACAATTAGCATCAACAGTTAATCAATACAACATCGTCTCAAATGTGAAATATTGAGTAGGAAAATCCTACCTGATAGCAAATCCACAACAAATAACAGTCAATCGGCTAATAAGGCTCCTCTACGAAGTCACCACCTAACAAATATGATACAAATCATCAAGTAGTGCCCTAATCATGCTTTCATATAAATCTACCGATTCAATCATAATTATATAATACGAGATGTAGATCTAGTAACACTTACGAATTAGCGAAGGCGAAAGGCGAAGATCCGGACTCTTGCTTGGCTTAGGAATGATTAGGAATGATTTAACGTTTGTGAAAATCAATGGAACGTAAAACTGTAACTGATGGTATGACTTGTCCTTTTATAATTATAAATCATTCCTAATTAAACCTAATCCGGTTTGCTTAACCTGACGGACTACTCGGCCGAGCTACAGTGTCACTCGGTCGAGTACTCGATACTCGGCCGAGCTATTCTGTACTCGGTCGAGTACACACTCGGCAGAGACACTGCCAAACAGGTCACAAAGTCTACTCGGTCGAGTAGGCACAATTCGGCCGAGTAGACACTTAGCAGAAATGGGGTATTACAAATTACCTTGCCATTGTGGTCTCTTTTAGAGTATTCCAAGGAAGGTTTTTATCAACTAAATTCGATACCATTCACATGAGGTTTAGCCAACTCTCCTATATCAGGATTATTGAGATCTTTAAACTTAGTTTTATGCCAAGTTTTAACATTATTAAAGATAAAGTCAAAGACATTGACAATACTTCAACAAGGTAAATCCTATATTTTTGTTAACTAAATTCACTTGTCTTACTCAATTACTCTCCCTAGTACCTACTACTAATCTTTTTAATACTCAACTATACTGCCAGGATGCTGTACATAATTGTCTACCCTGCAACAATTCCAGCAATCCCAAATGTAATAACCATACTTGTTAATGTTGCCAACAATATCTTCTTTTTCAGCGGGAAACTATAACTCCAGGCTAGCCCCCATCTTAACATGTCACCATTCAAGTTAAAACCAAGCCACACATTAATCAATTGCGCACAATGCCTACTAAACAGGCAGTCAAAAATAAGTGATTATGTGTTTCCTGCATATTGCCACATAGGTAACACCATCAATCATTGATAACCCCAAATTTCAAAAGCCTATCTTTAATAAGGAACATATTTTGCACAAATAACCTGTAACACCCCCATCCCCTATCTGACTAAGGTAAACGGAGATGCTACCATCTCGATTTTAAGAGGTAGTGCATCAAAAACTCCAATTAAGAAGCAATTATTATAAATTCCAATGTTTAGTGATCAATACAAAATGAAATCTTTAAAATATAAGATCTCAAAACTACAGTAGAAGTCTATAAATAAATCTACGTCATATGTATAAAAACTACTAAGCTGGACTCGGAATATCAATGCCTCATCCCGTGTCCCAAGCATATCCATATCATCATCATCATCATCATCCAATACCTGCAAGTTTAGCTGCTCCCCAATATGACAGGAAATATCATATGGACCATCACAGTTTTGAAAATGATTTTAACACAAGCAACACACAAGTGAACAGAAGGAGAAACTACATAAACAAATAAACCTCTAAAGTGACAATGATAAAATCATGTTACCAACAATCTTAATCCGCGCCCTAAGCACAATCAAATTCTATTTCCACAAGTCACAACCAACATATGACAACAACAAAGTGATTCTCAACGCATATGATTGACAAGGCAAATGGACCAGTGCGCATGCTAAAACTCACAAGACAGACCTAAAAAGCGTGCTACAACTCACACGGCAAACAAGTGGTACTCAAATCACACGGCGAACATGCTTGACCATAATGGTACTTAAATAAAAAGGCGAACGCGCTCGACCACAATCACTCCCCGACTAATAAATGTTCACATCCCCTTGTGGCGGGCCCACAAGGGGAGACTCAACGAGCGGCCCACCGCGTACGACAGTGCCAAGGGACTCGGTTAACCGTACCGGTCCTGAACAAAACAAAGTCCAATGGCAAGTCAATCCTCACAACAATATGCCATCCAATTATGCAGCAATATAATCGTCCATCAAAATAACAAGATTCATTGTTACAATTAACTAATAATCACAATAATCACATAAACACATGAATCCCTAGTAATCAGTAGAGAAAATCTCTACCTTTTAGCATTTATTGAAAGTTAAAAACAATCAAAGTACTCGAAGAATCAACAAGCAAGCAATCAAACCGATTCCTCATAAATATGGCACTTATATGAACATATTAACATATAATCATACTCTATAGTTAATCAATTGCCCAATTATTCACTATCTCCCCAAAATCCCCAAATTCTAGGGTTTGGTCTCATAAGATTCAAGAATATGGGAAAATCCCCAAATTCTAGGTCAAGACTCAAGAACTCAAGCCAAATTCCCAAATCTTTAGTCTTAGTAAACATAGAGATGATTAGAATAGTTGTAGGTAACATAATCTTAGAATCTAGATGAAGATTTGATGAAAACTTACTAAAAGATGACTTAGGATCAACAATCCCTTACTAGATCTACTAATCTTCTCCTTAGATGTGTTTAGGGTGAGTATAAGGTTTTAGAAATATACTTGGAATGAGTAAAACTGATTGTGGTGGTCTTAAAAGCTATTCATAAGAACCCTTGAACCCTAGCCTTAAAATAGAAGAAAATCGAGTGAGCTCTCCCTAACCAGATCCGGTTCGACCGAGTAAGTTACCCACTTGATCTAGTGAGTTACGCAAAGAGTGAGTTACACGGCCGAGTAAGTTATCCACTCGGTCGAGTAAGTTACCAAAGACTAAGTAATCTACGGAGTAAGTTGCCCACTCGGTCAAGTACCCTCTTGTACTGGGTAGAGTCACTTCAAGGAGTACGGAGTATTATAATCTTCATCCCTTAAAATGAACCTCGTCCTCGATGTTCGCGAACTAATACTTACTACCACCAAAACGACCCGATATTGCAATACTCGGCTCCTATCATAACCAACCTTTAGTCGCATAATGACAACACCACTTGACTATACCAATCATCCATACCCATAGTATGCGACTAACAACAACAAAATTGGAGCATATAAAAGATGTTGAATAATAATGTTGGGATCTTGTTTTGCCAACAGAAATCTCAGACAGTAAAAACAGGAAAATTTCAGCTTATAATTGAGTAATTTTGATGCACAATGAGACTTAGAATGCTAACTAAGACACAAAGAGTATCAATGGAGCAATTCTCAAGATTAACACAAGAAAGGTAAACAATTAACCTGCCACAAAGGTCGGGAAAATCGGCTTGATTACACACAGAAAATTGATTACTCCTACATAGGAAAGTAGAAGATGTAAAAATAGTCCTTTTCATTTATAAAATCTGAGCATAAAGGTTACAACTTTTAGAATTTATACATGAGGTTGCAACAAAAGACAAAGCAATGATTTGAAATATATACAGCTACACAAGGCTATAGTCTAAAAGACAGTTGCAAGAAGCTAGAATACAAAAAAGTAGATGTAGGTGTTTTGTTGAACATGTGAACTATTGAGGGTGATTCCTCGAGCAGCAAGCAGAATTAAGTGAGCCTTCCCTGGACAAAATTTAAGCTAAAACTACCATCAAGCTAGGTTTAGCAGTGTAATGCCCATAGGACTTGAATTGAGATAGAGAAACTGTAATGGACAAGGTTGAGACAAGCCTCCTTGTTGGATGGCCTATGTGGACTGTTTTACTGAAATAAGGACACTAAGAGCCCCTGCTCCATTCTCCTCTCCCTGAAAGCTTTCTTCACTACTGAGGACCTCTTCAGTAAGGAGGTCATCCCTATAATATGTTACTAGGTCCCCAATATTGAAAGTTCCATCTACCTCATCATCACCAGGTAAAATGAGCATATAAGCATTGTTCCTAATTTTCTGGCCTATTTTGAATGGACCTTCTGCTCTAGGCATCAGTTTGCCCTTTCTCTTGGTAGGAAACCTCTCTTTCCTAAGATGTAACCAGACTAGATCACCTACTTGGAAAGGTTTCCTGGGTTCGGCCTGCAGAACTCTTTTCTGATACCCTCATTAGTTTTTTAGATGTACTGTTGTACCTCCTTGTGTAGTTGTTGTATGGACTTCACTCTGGCCCCAACATCAAAGTTGTACTCCTCAACATGAAATCTTGCCAAGTTTAGGGGCATGTGAGGGTTAATGCCATAGACTACTTCAAAGGGGAACAGACCAATGGCAGTAGTAGGAGCCCTGTTATAGGCAAATTCAGCTTGGTCTAACTTGAGATCCCAATATCTCAAGGACTTGCTTACAACGCTCCTGAGTATCTGAGTTAATGTTTTGTTTGTCACTTCAGTATGCTCATCTGTCTAGGGTGGTATGTTGTGCTAAACAGGAGTTTGGTGTTTAGCATTTTCCAGAAGGGTCTTCTTGAACTAGCTGAGGAATTTTACATCCGTATCAGAAACCATGGACCTGGGAACCTTATATAGCCTCACCACTTCCCTAAAATAGAGGTCTGCAACTCCTAAGGCTTTTTTTTGTGTTTTTGCAATGTATTAAATGGGCCATTTTGTTAAATCAATCCACCACCACCATAATAGAATCTTTGCTCCTCTATGTCCTAGGTAAGGCCACAATAAAATCTAGACTGATATCATCCCAAGGTTGTGTTGGCATAGGAAGGGGCGTGTAGGGTCCTACTTTGAACTGGCTCTTGGCTCTTTGACAGTGGTCAGTGGCCACACCTTTAGATGACAACATGCACAGCTGACAACATTTTGGGCCAATGGAATTGGCCGGTACTGAAATATCTCCAGGGTTTTGTTAATTCCAAAATGACCATCTAGACCATTGGACTGCACCTCTCTTATGAGAAGGTCCCTGGTTGAACCACTTAGAATACAAAGCTTGTTCCCCATGAATAAAAATCCCTACTGCAACTGATATTTGCTGGATTTCCCTTGTTTGTAGTGATCAAATTCAGTGGAGATGTAAGGGTCTCCTGGGTATAATCCCTTGATTAGTTCAAAATCAATCACCTTTACTTCAAGTAATGTCAACACATGGCTTCTTTTGGATAGGGTATTTGCTACCACATTCTGTTTGCCCTCTTTATACTTTGCTGGAAAAGGATAAAGACTATATGTACTCAACCCGCTTGGCATGCCTAGAATTGAGCTTGTGATGCCCATTGATGAACTTTAGGGCTTTATGGTCAGTGTGTAGTACAAAAGGCTTAGGTTTTAAGTAGTGGCTTTAGTGATTCAGTGCTCTGATTATGGCATAAAACTCCTTATCATAAGTGGAGTTGTTTAAGTTGTCTCTATTTAAGTATTCACTAAAGAATGCCACTGGTCTCCTCTCTTGTAATAACATTGCTCCTATGCCTACCCCACTTGAATCACATTCCACTTCAAAACGTTTGCTGAATTCTAGTAAGGTGAGGATATGGGCTGAGCAAATCTTGATCTTAATTTCTTCAAAGGCTAGTTGAGCAGCTGAACTCCAATGGAATTCCCCTTTTTATAGACATTCAATGATGGGAGCAGTCACTACACTGAAATTCTGGATGAACCTCCGGTAGAAAGAGGTAACCTATGGAAGCCCCTGGCTTTAGTGGTGTTTTTTTATGTAGGCTAGGACTGTCCACTGATATTCCCTGGCTAGACACAATGTAGCCCAAGAAGGAGACTTCTTGAACCATGAAGGAGCATTTTTCCAACTTGCCAAACAATTTGTGTTTTCTGAGGGTGAGGAATATCTCTCTAAGGTGATTCAGATGTGCCGAGGTGCTGGATATGTACATCAATATATCATCAAAATAGACCACTGCTGAAATTCTAATAAAAGGTCTCAGGATTTCAGTCATGAGTCTCATGAAGGTACTGGGTACATTGGATAGACCAAATGGCATTACCAGCCACTCATACAGTCATACTTTGGTTTTAAAGGCAGCCTTCCACTCATCACCTTCTCTAATCCGAACTTGATGATACCCTTGTCTTAAGTCAATTTTTGAAAAGGTATTTGATTCTACTGAACTCATCTAACATGTCATACAACCTTGGAATAGGGAATCTGTATTTAATTGTTATATTGTTGATGGTTCTGCTGTCTATGCACATTCTCCAAGTGCCACGTTTTTTTTGTACCAACAATGTTGGGACAACAATATAGCCTTTACTCACTAACTTAAAAATTTGTTCCTGCAATTCTTTGGTTGTGAAGGGGTCACTCCTGTAAGCTGGGTTGTTGGGGGAGAGTGGGTTCTGGTAATAGGTCAATCTAGTGTTCCACTCCTCT
>JAGPOY010005279.1:0-11140 GCA_018983105.1 Silene uniflora
GTAAGACATCCACAGGTAACCGCACCACTCACATATAGCGAGTCGAACCCAAAACCTCTCAATTCGTTGCCAAATTGCAATACTTTGAGGCACTCCTACAACCCACTAGACTCAACACACGCTTTGATTAATCACTTTGTTTTACTTACTTCAATCTCACTGTTTTTAATGCAATCTAAAGAGTCAAAAGGGTGCTTACTATGCAAGTGTAGAACAATTCCCAATAACACCAAATTTCTTGCATTTTCCTTTCCCAAAATCTCCTTCAATCCAAGGTTAGTCCAAATTTCATATCCCTTAATTCTTTACATTTGTAATTACTAATTTTCATCAATTTTTGTTCATGTATTTTATTGAAAGATCTCTTCTTGCATTATATGATTTGGGTATTTGTTTATATTGGGTATTTTTATAGGGATTAGTTTTACTGTTTGATTTGCAATCCCTAATCATAGTTACTCCATCCGTTCAAACCAATTCAATTCGTTGATTAAAATACGCCTCACATATATCGAACAAACGTATGAAATTGTCTCGAACGGACGGGAGGTAAATTGGTTGCACTAGGTTGAGTATAAATAGCATTAAAAATTAGGGTTAATTTCTGAAAATTGATCTGAAGCATTTGAGTTGTAGTATAGAGAATGAGTAAATACGGTTAGGCGCTGTTCTTTTGGACTTAATTTCACTTCATTTCAGTTCAGTCGACTTTATTTTTGTGCATTTTTGTTCTTAAGTTAAAGTTAGGTCGGGTTAGAAAGTTTCAGTTCGAAAGAATAAGGCTTTGTATCAGTGATCAGCTTCATGTGTGTCCCAGTTGCTTACTGTTGTTTACGATGACGGGCCTTGTCCGTACTTGTTATTACTAGTGTTGCTAATCTTTGGAGACAGTGTTTTTCATGACTAAAAAATGTATCAGCATTGTAAACGTTACGCTTCTTGTTGTGTTATCAACATGTTTGATATCGTGAGACACATGGTCTTTATCGTCTTCTGAGAAAGTTTCAGTCCCTGGACATTCTTCATTCCCCTTTTGCATTCGACGTGTATTTTTCTCCTCTTTATCAAACAATTTGAGTCCTTTTGCATTCGACAGGTTAAAGTTTTCTTGCTAAAAAGTTTTGATGTGTTACCACTTACCACTTGTTTGTATCAGTATAGTATGATAGTATGATATTGACTCGTTGACTCTTCGTACTTGACGTATTTCAGGTTGCAGGATTTCTTTGGTCCATTTAACACCAGAGAAAAACTGCAGCTTTGGTTGCAAAATTTCGTACAGTTAAGAGTTCAATTGACTGGCTGAAGTGTTGAATGCGAAGATAACTATGGGTTCATTGTGGGAACTTGTATTTCTGTTAGAGCCTGCACCTATCACTTTAATTATAACGGCAGTTGCCGTGACTTCTGGGTCTGCATTTCGAGCTCTTAGTCATGGAAAAGAGATGGAAAGAAATCACGATTTGTCTGAAGCATCAATTACCTTGGATAGGTCTCAGGCACTTATGATTCCAGTAATGAGTTCGTTCAGTTTGATTTTGATGTTTTACTTGTTTTCTTCGGTGTCGCAAATCCTCACGGCTTTCACGGCAGTTGCCTCAGTGTGCTCTCTTTTCTTTAGCCTATCACCTTATGTCAATCATGTCAAGTCACAACTCGGATTGGCGGATCCTTTGTCGCGGTGTTGTTCAAAGTCGTTCACACGAACTCAAGGGTTCCTGTTAGTTGCATGCCTTGGAGTGGTGTCAGCTTGGCTTGTAACCGGACATTGGATTTTAAACAACATGCTGGGTATTTCATTGTGTATTGCATTCGTAAGCCATGTGCGACTTCCAAATATAAAAGTGTGTGCAATGCTCCTGGGGTGTTTGTTTATGTACGACATATTTTGGGTTTTCTATTCTGAGAGATTCTTCGGGGCAAATGTAATGGTTTCGGTTGCAACTAAGCAAGCATCGAATCCCGTTCACACCGTAGCTCACAGTTTAAGTCTTCCCGGTTTGCAATTAATCACTAAGAAGTTGGAGCTGCCAGTTAAGATAGTTTTCCCAAGAAATTTGCTAAGTGGGGTTAACCCAGGAGGATTCAGTACGGGCTTCATGATACTTGGTCTCGGAGATATGGTATAGCATCCTTTCACCTGAATTAGCTTTTCTCACCGTCTTTATTGAGTTTGACTTAGATTTAAGCACATTGCTTCTTCATGTCTTGCGTAATACTTAGTACTTACATTAACCCTTTATTTCAATGGAAGGATTTGGAGGAGAAAGAAGGGGAGAAATTTCGCTTGTTTGCTAGCAAATTAAGTTGTAGGGAAATAGAGGGATTTGATTTTCTTCTTACAAGGGTATTTAAAATACCTCCAACATAGGAAAGATTTGCATGGAAAACGTCAATACTCCATTGCCCTACCCTTCACTACCCTCTTTCCTCCGACGTTTGTATCCAAACAATGCATTAATCTTCTCATGAAAGCTAAAAAGATTGAACTGGGTTGCATGTTTTGGGCTTAACTTAAAGTAATCATCACTAGTTGTTAGTGTTTTGTTTAGGTGCTGATTTGGATCCCCTGTCTATCCATAAATAAACTAGATGACATTCTTAGGACAACTATTACTGACCTTATTGTCATCCTCTGCTATGCACAAACCGAGCGTGATATGCTAGTTCAGTATCCTCGTGATATTTGTTGGCTACTAGTGTGTGTATTATGCTCTCATGAGCAGTGAAGTTACCATATTGTTGGTTTATTCACGGACAACTCTTCTAAGCATGGTTATTTCCGTCCTGTTCAAATACAACGTCCCTTAGTATTGTGATTTTCATGCAATTGCCTCGAATATGTTTTTATGTATATTTAATTTTTCTTGCCACGTTTTTTATCAGGCTATCCCTTCCATGCTCCTGGCATTAGTTCTGCGCTTTGATCATAGAAAGAACAAGGATCCAATCACATCATCAAAAGGACACAAGTATATATGGTATGCCATTTGTGGCTACACTGTAGGCCTTGTAACGGCTTTAGCTGCTGGAATATTGTCTCAATCTCCACAACCAGCACTTCTCTACCTGGTAAGATGCTTATTCATTGTACAGAACTTTATGTGAAATTGATGGGAATCAACTGTTTTGGAACGAGACAGTCTTGTCTTCTGGCCTTCTGGGTTTGCTTGATTTTAATCCGCGTGAATAACGATATTATCTGTTTCTGTTGCTCTGTTGGTTCTCTGCAGCATTTGCTTAGGCATCATATCCATTATTTTTAAATTTAAATTTTTAGAGCGGTGTAGTTAGAATTAGTTATTGAGATAAATACATGAATAAATATCATATCATTTTTTATGATAAACTGTTAACAAAATCTTCGTGGTTCATCACTTCATCGTGTGCCACAGACCTTGTGAGGTCTTTTTTGTTCCGTTATTCTGTCTACATGTCAAAGTTGATATTGCACCATCTAAATTAACGGCGGAAAATATTAAGCACAATCATACTACGGAGTATTATTTATATCATATGAATCTGATTTTCCATTTACTCGTTTTAATGTAGGTGCCTTCAACGTTGGGTCCGATAGTTGTAGTCTCTTGGATTAGAAAAGAACTGATGGAGCTATGGGATGGTTCCTTGACAAAAGTGAGTGACAAAGCTCATCCAATAGATGTATGATCTCGTCACCCAGCTCACCCCTAAATATTATTCCGTTTTGCTCTATCGTAAGGCATGGAAATTGTAAAGTTACTTGCGGATTTTTTTTCTTTTGAAGTTCCTTAGCAGGAAGGCCTCATCTGGTAACATTGAATATTTCATTATTATCGTCTTATAAGCATATGACTTCTGTAGTTCTATTCACGGGTTATGTATCACAACGTACGTTTTGCATGGATAGCGGTTAATTGTTACTGGGGATGTGAATCATTGATTTATTGTCTGCTGCTGAGTGCTGCCTCTATCACGACTCTAGGAAGAACTAACAAAAGAAAGAAAAATGATACTTAAATCTAATAAGTGCGGAGTATTACCTAAAATTTGTTCATTTAAATTAAAGTGAGTTTTTCTACTTTACCCTCGGTGCTGGTCGTAAATGTGATAATCTTGTTTTTTTTTTTTTTTTTTATTATTTTTTTTACTAGTAGGATAATCTTGTTTTGAAGTTGTAGAATAATTGTTGGCGATGGAGTCGTGAGAAACGGCTTAAGTCACTGCTTCAATGCTTAATAACTTTTCCAAAATCCTGTTCAGTTTGATCAGGTATCGGAAAGGTGCTCGTAAATTATGTCATGCACACCATTTCTGTATTTGTTTGGCTAAAGAAGCCAACAAACATTATGGTTAGGATGCAATGGAAATTCACAATGTCGAAAAACCCAAATATAGAATCCTCGGATGTAAACCTGGAGTTTGGATACAGGCAAGGGGTTGGGAAATTTTTGGGTAGGAACTCGAAGGGATTGTTGAGAGGATCATAAGCAAGGAGGCATGAATCTGATCCACGTCATGACATCACTTCTGATGAGTTTCATCTACCGGAAAAGTAAGATTGGTACGGGAATTCATGCGATAAGTGTTCCAGTGGCCTGTATCAGAGCAAAACACATAGTTCAGAAGTAACGGTTCCCATACTTGACTTCTAGGCTTCTAGCATCGTGAACTCGATTTTTTTCGGAATAGCGCAATCTGAGGAGTTACGTGTGAACCTGAAACAGGAAGCTGGATTGTTTGGTCGATTTGATGATGGAGGATTAGGAGGAAGTTGCAGCCATTGTTTGGTAAGTGGATCACATCATCACACACGTATAAAGCAGTAACGGGCTAACGACACAGCTAGATGTTGGTTCAAACACCGGCTTGCATAGCATCATAGCAATAAGCCAATAATCCATGGGAAGTTTCATAGACCCAACCTGATCTACATATTAAAAAACCTTATCCTAAATGACTCCGAGTCTCCGACTACAAAATTAAGCCCTTCTGTTATTAAGAATAAGTTCTTAACTTCCGATTATAAATTTTACTCCATACCTTTAACCAAAAGTGACTTACGATTTCACGACAAAATCACAGAATATTTAAAAATCGAAATATGATTTCCTGAAATCCTTTCTTCCGGTTGGCTTAGGAATACAGCTCAAAATGATTTTTTTATGACCCGACTCGTAACTAGAGGGGAGCTAGCTCGTAACAAAGGCAGGAAACCTCAAAAAAATTGGTTGAGAATCATTTTTTGCTTATTACTTCAAATGCCCTTGTACAAGGCAATAATAATGAAGCTAAGCGATTTTGCTCGACCAGAGATTATGTTGCTGCCCCGTACTTGAAATCCTGCCTCCGCCACCTTCTTGTAAACCGATTGGGCATCGTGCTTTTCATTGATTAATTCCATATTGTCATCAAATGTTAAATTAAAAATAAACATCAACTACGGTTTTAACGAAACAAAACTACGCTAATTGCAATACTAATCAAGTATTATTGACAGTAAAAACACACATCATCTGAAGACTTTTAGGCAGTGATTAACACAAGTGAACCCTCCATCAACCATAAGATTATCCCCACTTATATACCTAGCATCATCACTAGCCAAGAACAACACAGATTTCGCCACATCATCTGTCGTCAACTCGACACCCTGCAAATTCGCATTTTTAGCTGAGAACGCGCGAAAACCAGCAATGACATCTTCAGTCCTCTCGTTCTCCGTCAAATGAGGGAAGGCCAAGTTTGTGGGAACCGCATAGGGAGAAACACAATTGACTCGAATCCCATGTTGTCCTAGTTCAGCTGCCACACTTTTCGTCAGTCCTACGACAGCATGTTTGGAGCTTGTATATATGTGAGGACCTAAACCGCCTATGCCACCTGCCACGCTACTTAGAGAAACGATTGATCCCTTTTTAGCCGGGATCATTATTCGAGCAGCATGCTTCATCCCTATAAAAACTCCTTTTACATTTATATCAAATACCTTGTCGAAATCTGAGAGATCGATATTTCGGATGTCAATGCAAGGTGGTCCCGTCATCCCGGCATTGTTTACCATGATATCAAGTGTCCCGAATTTTTCCACTGTGAAATCAACGGCCTGTTTAACATCGTCCTCCTTGGTGACATCACAGTGAAGGAAATAGATGTTCGTGTCATCACCAAGGGAATCACAGAGTCGTTTTCCAGCATCATCTGCGATATCTAGTAGGCAGACCTTTGCACCGTGTTTATGGAATAAACGGACAATGCTTTCTCCTATTCCGTTTGCTCCACCTGTTACGATGGCCACTTTTCCTAGTAACCTAGAGCAGTAATGCACGAGTGAAAATGAGTCAAACGACAATTATTGAACAGAGAAATACAGGAGAGGTAGTTGCTTTGTCTCGCAAGGAAAACTATTACAGCAATCTGAAAGTTTAGACCTTGGGTCAGTGGTTACAGTATATACTTGTAGACTGGTAAGGTCCATAGTTTAACTGGCCGATCTCTTATTACATTAACATGATTCTGTGTTTCAAGAGACTAATTGGTAATGCGATGGAACTGTATGATTCAACTTCATTTGATTCAGTTCCTTGCAACAACGATAACAAAAAAAAATCCGGCTTTCAATACATCACATTTCACTTGTAGTCCTTGTAATCTTTCAAGCCATCACTTGTGATCCTCATAACCTCCTCCTGTCTCTCTTTCTAAGACTACATTAAGCCAGTTAATAAAGCGAACTCACTTAAGATGCTACAGCGGAACGACCCATTTAACTATAGACCCTATGTGTTAGTCTCTCGATTCAAAGCACAAGTGCATACTTAAACAGAAAGTCAGAAACCAATTTCCATCAATGAGCCTCATAGACATAGCGTCATAGCAAATTAGCAAGAATCGCCTATGTTTAAAATCATGATCAGTCAGAGCCTTTTTTAAAGTCTCGAAAACATTTTTTGTTACGAATCCAAATAATCACTGCAACCAAATTGACACAGTACAGTATCCTCAGACATCCTCTACAACTCAAAGATACAGCTTCCACCAATATAACACTATCCATATCAGAAATTACAGGTCTTGCTCTGACTCCACTTCTACAACTGTCTGAACTAGGATTTATTTAGAAAGGGCGAACTACTAAAGAAATAAGGTAAACTAGAAAAAATCAAAAAATTTAACTAAAAATTTATGTAGGGCCACCGCCTTTGCTAGCCCCCTAGTTCCGCCACTGCCTACTCCACTATAACAACCCCGCTGCCTACTCCACTATAACAACATGATTCAATTTGACAGATGATAGTGACATGATCAGCAATTAGGCAAAAATTACCGTTTCCCTTTGTCTAATCAACACCTTACTGATACAATCCAATTAAGGGTACTATAAGCCTATAATTCGTTACCATGTCAAAGTAAATTGGTAAAAAAAGTATCTTCAAGTTAATAATGTTAACTAGAAATCACTAACTATTTGGGACACCAAATAAGGTCAATGTGATCAATCAACCCATTATCAGTGACAAAACCATGACAATTTTTCTGGGTACAGGCGGTAAAGCTCTCCCTCATAAGTTTTAACCCCGTTGCATCTCTCAGTGCTTGACCACCACCACCGGTTAAGTTAGAAACAACTCCTTAACAGTTGATCTAAGTGTTCATCGATCGGCGAAACCAGGACATGGCCAAACTAGTAATGCACTTACTAGGGAAAAATATCGAAAATTCTAACTATACAGTTTTTAAGTTTTTCTCCATCGGCTGAGCGTCCCTGCTAACCCCCTTAGTTCCACCACTGCATACTATCTAAGTTAAATCCATTGGAAATAAATTACTAAAAATCAGAAAACAAACCCATGTAAAACAGTGAAAGAGCCAGGATTTGAGGTTAGCGGGGGCGAAAAATTCCAACAGGGGCTAACAAGACAAACTCGAAAAAAATCCAAAATTTTAACTAAAACTTGCCAGATTTCAATTTCCAGCCGGGGCGCTCGCCACTGCTAGCCCCTAAATCCACCACTCATGTAAAAGTACATCAAAATCAAGAGAATTAATAAGAAAAGACAGCACAAATGATCAAATATTACATACCTTTGGTTAGGAGGCAGATCATTAATGCAAGTATTGACTTGAGCCATTTTTTTGGGTTGAGCTACTATTATTCTCTTCTTTGATAGTGACTATTGTTGTTTCCATATTTCTATCTTATAAACGGCTCAAATTTATTGATACAATGCGTTTTTGTCACTCAACCCATGTGGCACATGTGACATATCTCCTGCATTATGTATGGCTAAACATTTCCAGTTAGTATAGTGTAAGACGGTTTTGTATTAATATAGTTGTAAAACGGATTTAAAAACAACTCTATTTATTAGCATGTTTAAGTGACTAATAAAAGATCCCCGTTTTACAATAACTATGTATAAAATCGACTAACGCAAGTCTTTGTGTTGATTAAATTTGGGGGTATAATATAATCTAGTTTTATCATATTAACATAAGCAATAAATTCCGTCTTATGATGAAAACGGGTCAAATATGCTTTCATTTATATATGTAGGATAAACTTTTTGTTAGCTCCTAAGCTTTTTTTTTTAATCTATTCTATTTAACTCGTTATAAGTTTAAAACCGTCTTAAAAAAAATATGAAGAATGCATGTGAGGAGTGATGACCCATGTGGGAATGGGGTGTGTATTGATTACTGAATGGCTGCTTTGTGGGTTGTGGCTTAGAGATCATGGACGGCGCGTATTGGACTCATTCTCTTTGCAAAGTTGCAAAAAAGAAAGTGGACAAATTTTACTTTTTTAATTTGACAATAACCTGTCAAGTGCATGCATAGACGTCAAATACGACCACATTTGATTAAGACCGTGTTAAATTAAGACGCTATTCATAATATCTATTTTTTTAAATAAGATCATTGCAAAGAACAAAAGTTAGCTCAAATAGTATGAACTCTCTTACCCCCAACGTCAAGGTTGGGGGTTCGATTCTTACCCACAACATAGTAAACTTTGGGGAAAAAAGATGCAGAGTTGAAACTCCAAATATTACATGCACGCAACAAGAGGTCGGTCCTGAGACAGCATCAATCTCAGAGTATCCCTTCAGCCCCAAACGTTTGTTTACCTTGTCTTTTAATATGCGAGGGAAATTTCAGAAAAGGCAAACGAATGAATATCATACAGGGAGTAATTCTTCCACGATATTATTATTTTCTTCCACAGGAATAAAGCTGAATATGATTGTCAGTTCACAAGGTTTTGTAAATTTGTAGGACAGTAATCTAAAACAACAGTTTCCTCCCCAAGTTTAAAGTAGTCTAAAAACAAGTGAAATTTCAAGGAACTATTTACACGGTGTAAGGATCACAGAAAATACAAAAACTCACTTTTTCTTCTCAGGTCCTCCAGCAGACCTCATTTTGCGCAGCAGATTAGACATCTCCTCACGCTTTCTCTTGGCTCTCTTGTGGGTACCCAACTTTCTCTTGCCACCTTCAATGCTCACTTATTTTTACCAACTTTCAGAAGCTCGGTTATTCTCTTCTCATACGGCGCAAATCCTGCAACCTCCCTAATTACATTCCTCACGAAGAGCACCTCTTGCTAATTTTAAGGAGAAAACACAACAGAGTGGCAACAACAGTCACTTCATATATCATCATAAATAACATGTCATATGTGTTTCATTTGTGTTCTCGTTTCAGCTATAATATACTCCATCAAGTCCACAACAAAGTTCCCATGATGCAAAATACTCCTCACATATTTGTGGAAATGTGAGCCATGGGAACTTTTATGCAGATTAAAGGTAAGGAATGAACAAGTTGTTTAGGTTACAAAGCAGAAACCAAACGTTTCATTTTGTGCTGAAATTGACTCCTATACTGCATAAAATTCAAAACAATTGTCATTTCCCCTGTGCCTCTAAAGAAGATTAGACTCCAAGTCAGAGAGGGGGCAATAGGTCTTGTATATGAGTCAAACAATTTTCATGCAATTTGCTCTGAAAATGAGCAACCAGACATGGAAAATTCCTGTGTTACCTAAACACCACATCACACTGATGACGTGCTGTTAGTGTGTTACGACCCAATAACAAAGAACCATATAATCCATCCTTCAAACTTCTCCAATCCACCCCAACAACTAGTCATCAACTATACAGCATCCACCATTACGACTTCTCATCTGCGGCTTACCAGCTACGGGCACTGGAAGTTCAAATTCTCCACACTAAAACGGAAACCCTTTCGACCCCTTTGCCACTGCCATAATTCGACATTCTACCAGGGAAGATTCATTTCAAGGATGTGTTTCCGATGGAGCTGAATTAAAAATTGAATATGCTACCATACACATCTAACATGTGTGAATTCATAATTGATATTGGAATGGAAAAGCATGGTCATAAAATGATTTTGAAAGGAATTGACAGTGAAAGATGAGTTAGAAAGGGTAAATAACAGTAAAAAGTGGTCGTAGTATATTTGCCCTCTATGAGGAGCAGCCATGATTTTGGGGAAGAGAGAAGAGAGTAGGGCTGGTATAGTTAAGGCCGCAGGAAGATGATTATTTTTCTGCTGACTGCCACTTGGGCAGGTGATATCATACCACCATTACGGCAACCTCGGGCAAAATGTTGGTGGAGGTAGCTTTTGAAATGGACATATATCAGGCCGTCTGCCGGGTGGGTTTGTTTATCTTTCTAGATAGTTTTACTCCTATATTTTATTTATCATAAATGTTATGACATGTGACGTAATATGACCTGGTGTAAGGGAATACAGAAACTTTTCAGACAACCATACCAAGTTGTGCAAGCTAAACGTCTCAAGATCTACGCAATTAGGTGTAACCGTGTAAGAGAAAAGTAAACATAGATGTCAAGGAGTTACATCTAAGTTCGAAAGAGCTTCAGAATTGCTATATCACGCCCCCTGTTTTACTTGTTACGCCCCCTACTTTTTTGTTTATTCCTATTTTACCCTTAGAATTTCAAATTAATTAAAGTCCAAAAATAAATCTCGTTTTATAGATTTGGATTGCGGAGACGGTTTTTCACAATAGTAAATCGGGAGACGGTTTTTTAAAATATTGTTTTATAGTTTATTTGATTTTGGCAACGTTTTTTACAATAAGTAATTATTATATTAT
>JAGPOY010005280.1:0-11140 GCA_018983105.1 Silene uniflora
CGATTATATTTGTTACTTTTTTATTCACTTTTATTCATAATTTTTAAAATTACTTGTTTATATTTTATGATTGCCATTTAATTAACATATCATATATAATATCATATAATAATCATATCATATAATGTAATCATCATATTAGAAAACATGAGAGGATTAAATGAAAGTAGGAAAAAGAGGAAAGAGAGAAATTAATGGTTGATTTGAACGTGGGTCTTTTTGTAGGCAATTTTTTTTTTTTTCAACTTCCTATATTTCAGGAGCCAATCACAATCCTTTAATTGATTGAGCTTTTATAGTAAGGGGATTTGTCACGAAAAACTTGATTAACTGGACTAATCAAACAAATCCAACTACCAAATTGATAATTGAATTTGTGATATATAATTAAGTGATAGTTTTTGTTTGTCCAAAATGATAATCGACTCAAGCTCAATATAACCTCATAGTGATTCATCTGAACAGATGACCTAATAACAAAATTAACTTAATTATTTCAAATATCTATTTGAAAATGTACACCAATTATTTTTACTTAAAGGTAAGTTTGGCTTTAAGTTAACTTAAACACAAATTTATTAGTCCATAAAATGTACGATATATACTATTATACTAACTTGACATTTTAATGATCCGTGCTAGAATCAACCCGAGTTGTTATTCCGTAAAGACTTGACTCCAAGGTTACTCAAAACGAATCAACGAAATTTAAAACAATAATAATGATCAGACCAAACATAAAATCAATAGAACCATCTATATATTTTATTTAATCCGACCCATAATCACCTTAGTAATCCATTCTCGATACGTAGTCTTATATCCCATGTATTAGGTATTATTAAGGCTATCTTTATTATTGAATACATAACGAGTCTTAAGATCTCACAACTTAATTTTAAAGCTCTTAATATTTTGTTTACATCTCATCATAAGTAGTCTTAAGGCTATCTTTATTATGCTAGAAGTATTCTTTAAGATGTGACACAGAAGGGGAAGGGGTAGTCTGAGAAAGAATAATTGGGCAATGGTTAAAGCCAAAGCGCGGGAGGCGGGTTTGTTTTGGTGGATTGACCCACCACCTTTTGCTCTGGTCTATCTTAGCAGAGATAAAAACTTTGGAGGATTTTCTCCTATTCCCCGCCCCGATCCCCCTTGATTGTAGCGTAATGGCTGACAATTTGTGTTTTTAATTTAGTACTTCTTTATCAAAAAAAAAAAAATTGCTATTCTTTGAGTTTTTAAATGAGCTTTGATTTTCCGAGTCAAATTAAAACCTAACAAAATTAACCCAACTTTATTGAAAGAAGACTTATAAGCTAAGACCAAATCTTGTCCTCGGACTCGGTCCATCCTAAAATTAACGATAAAATAAACAAATTGAAATAAGAAATATTAAAAATAGCGACGTATTCTAATTAGAGAAACAAATTGAAATAAGATATACTTTAAAAATAGCGAAGTATTCTAAGATAAACAAATTGAAATAAAAATATTCATAGTGCACGTTAAGACTTTTCTAGGTTAGTTTTGGTAGCAGAAAATGTCTTCATACACGGTATAAGATGAGCAAAAATCCTCTTCATTTCTTTCTCTCCATTTCTTCTCCATTTTCTCTCACATCACAATATAATATTATACATCTCTTTCTATTGTATTTTCCCTTTATTTATCGATGAAAAATATGGACCGTTAGATCGTCTTGAGATGAAATTTTGACCCTTGATAAGAAATGAACCATCCATTTCTTTTAGGAAATGGAGAGAACTCTAATGCGTATAAGATGAGCTGGGTTTTCACATCAAATAAGTTCATCATGGGTAGCGTGCCTATAAATCTATAATATATCTACTATACATTATTTATACTGTATTTTTCATTGAAGTCTTATCTAGATAGTAGAGTTTGACAAAGGTGTGTTTCAACTTGACTTGGTAAATGGGTCATTCGAGTCGGGTTAATCTAGGTCGTTTGGATCATTTTGGGTTATGAATTTGACTTAATTAAGTCATTTCGGGTCACTTAAGTCGGGTCACTTTCGGGACGGGTCACTTCGGTTTATCGGGTCACTTTCGGCCTTCTGGTGATACATTTTGGGCCACTTTCGGGTCTCGGGTCAGGACATTCGGGTCGGCCCAACTTTGCCAGATATACTTCCAACCCAACAAGGCCTCTGCCTCGGCTTGAATTTTGACCAACCTCTAGCCTCACCCGACTCGGCCCACTACCCAGGTTGGGCTCGCGTTCAATTTTGAAGGTCTAGCCTGCTAGCCTCCGGAGAAATAACCAAAAAACTTATCTCAATCTTTCTAAGTGGGTATTATCTGATCCGTTTTAATCATAAGATGAATATTGCCGTCTTAAGAGAGACCAATTGTAATCAGTGATCCTAATAGTCACGTAAATACACAATTTGTATGTGACCAATGAGCTAACGCCATTATCAGCCGGAAAAGACCATGAAACCGCGAGTACAAGTACATGCCAAAAAAAAGTACGATTAATCAGTAAATCTACACAAATTCTTATTTATGACTGACATATCTGTCGAAAGGAAGACTTGCCGGTGAATCTAATAGCAGCTGGCAACACGTACATTCAGATTCTTGGTTCTTACCAAAATGAGAAGTAATAAAAGTATACATAAATTGAGACACAATATAAGGGGCATAATTAATCACCAAACAATCAAACAAGGACCATATATAATTGGTGTCTCTCGTTATAGGCATTGGACTAGTTACGGTGCACCCACCAACTCACCCTAATTACATTGCCAAGTTACGGAGTATATTAATTAATTTAGCGTGTTTCTCATTCTTTGTTTTTCTTATCTTTCTTGATTTCTTCTTGTTAGATCGAGTACTAATAATAGAGATTATTATATCTATAATCAATAATAATCATCCTAAATTTAGGTTCTCATCCAAATCATCTTGAGCTAAAAGCCTAAACATACCCTTTTGTTTCTTATTTTTAGGGTCGTATGAAACTACCAATTTCGTATTTTGTTACTGCTAGTGTGAAAACAATCATTAAAATAACCGAACAACTGAAAATTCTTTTACGAAATTGAGAATCCATTTTCGTTATAATCCATCCACTCACAATTTCACATTATAGAGTACATTCAAATTTTGCAAAATTGGGTTATATACATGTCGTTGGCAATCATCATATATTCTTAAATAAATTGAATTCATTAACTAACCTAAATGATATGTATTCGAACTCGCATCTAATTACATTATTCTGCAAATTTCTTAATTCACGATTCAATTATATCAATAAATAAAATAAATATACGTACAAATTTTATAAACATTTATCGTATTATGATCATATCATCATTTTCGGATTTAGCCGAGTATACTGTTTATGTCTTTCATATTACGTACTCTAATAAGTCTCTTACAAGACTGTAATATCGAGCAATGATTTTATAATAACTTATACACTTCGACTAATGATCGCTATATATGATAGTTTACCCAAAACCGTTGTCTCGATCACGTCCAAGTTCCAACCTATTCAAAAATATTTGTTCTTGTCAGATTTTTTTTACCAATTAAAATACAAACCAATATTTAAATAGCTTTAAAACTTTATAGAAAGGGTAGAACAACTCAGAAAAGTGTTAATCGAACGTGACAATTGGCATAATGCAGATTGATCACAAAATGTTCTTACATGTCCAAGATGGAATCAGGTACTTTAATTTTCACCCAATAAAGAGACAATACATTCAATACCCTAATCCATTTCTGTCCCTACTTATCAACTACCACAATAGTGTCTCAATACATACAGAAATTTCCTTGGTTATAATTCGTAATCCGTCACAAGAAAGACAAACACTTTTGCCTATTTATATATCAATTCCCATAATAAAGGATATCTATTATCAAAAACGAATTTATTACAAATTATAATAGGGATCTCAAACCATGATATGATAATTTGGTTCGTTCTCCCATCACAATTTTGAATAATTCTAATCCCATGCAAATTATTGGCACAATTTGACTTTAATCCTCTTTAGTCCACACAAAAAAACAAACAAAACGTGATAACAAATTACGGAGTAATAAAGTAACAAGAATTATAATTAGGTTACTCTAAGGATCTTTCATTGCCACTATATATATATTCAAACTTATATTCTCTCCCTCCATAATCTTCTTTCCTCTCTTATTATCTCTCCTTGACCAAAATCTCTGAAATGGGTTATTTCCAATGTATGGAATTCATCGATAAGGCCGCAGAAAAAATAATCGTCTGCGGCCGAACTAGCACGTACAAGGTTGCATATAATGGCGACGATAATGGAGAGGAGAATTACAAAAATGGTGCCAAGAAAATTAGAGGGACAGTCACTTTAATGAAGAAGAATGCATTAGACCTAAGTGATGTACCAGCGTCATTTTTTGATCGTATTCATGAACTTGTCGGTCGAGGCGTCTCGATACAACTTATTAGTGCCGATCAACTTGATCCAGGTAATTTAATTTTCTTGTGTTCTTTTAATTTTGGATAATAAACGAAATTATGATAAACAATATGAACTGCTTGTTATTTATAACTGTTTTTTTTTTTTTTTTTTTTACCGGAGACGGTCCCATAATATAAAAAGATTTCGTATACATTCTGCCATATTGGTTCTAATGTCGTTTTAACATTGGAATCAAGATTTTCATTTTCTTTCTCTATTTATTTAACCGGTGGAACATAGAGCCACTATGGCGCTATATTTTTGGTGATCGACACTAGAAAACCATTAAATATATGCGATATCCTACAAACCACCCTTAACAAATTTGCCAACCTTTTAATTACGGTCGAATTTTGACTTATGAATTGTTCACTAATTCTTCAATCTATACATGTTATTTTCATATTTATCTGGCCTCATCTGAATGAGTTTTGGCGGGGTGGTACTTATAAGGAAGTCGGGTCTTGAAAGTTGAGACTCTGCGTGTTTTGACGTTAGATAATTTCTTGGGTAAAGTGAGTTATAAGGGCAAATATAATATTGATTTTTTATTTTTTATTAGTTTAAGACCCTACGTACGCATTTTTCTACCTTCGGCATGGTTTTATATGAGACCGGAATTAAATTGATCAGCTCAAATAATTTGCATTGGGACTACAGCTAGGTTAGTAGGTTGTTCAAGTTAGCCATACGAGTCGAGATCATTAAAACTTGTATGAAACGATTTTACATACGAAAAATGATCATAACCTTATAATTAAACAGGGAATTGGATATATACAGATTATATACTCCGTATGATTGATCATTTAAACTAGATATATCATGCACCGTATAATTGTTGAAAGAGTTTGAGATACTAAAAGAACAGTTCGGAGTTTCGACCTGTTCTTACATTACCTACTTACCTTCATGCTACTTGGTATTAAACTACCGTGAAAGCAAGTTAATCTGTAAAATAATGCAATTAGAATTTTTGCTCCGGCCAGAAGACCAAGTTAAAATAAAGCAAGTAGGTAATTAAATAATTTATTACCTACTTACTTTCATGGTACTTTTCAAGCATTGACTTGGCTAAAATACAACATCAGTAGTAGAAAAGGGTATATGATAGGGTGTTACAGCGTGGTATCGAGAGTCGAGACTCAACATCATCCTGTAGGGTCCTTCATTTTAATGTGTCCTACATGTTATATGTGAGAGTTGTTCCGAGACATGGTACCACCCGCTGGTACCATCTCATTTTCCAATTATCACATATGGAGTACTAAATAAATTACCAATGTATAGTCTGAAACCTGTAGCATTTTTACTGCAGCAAAAGAGTTGCAGGGTAAGTTGGGTAAGGCAGCATACCTGGAGAAATGGGTGACATCAATTACACCAGTAGCTGCCGGCGAAACTGCATTTAATATCACATTTGACTGGCATGAAAGCTTGGGAATTCCAGGTGCTTTTATCATTAAAAACTTTCATCACAGTCAGTTCTACCTCAAAACTGTTACATTAGAAGTTCCTAAGCATGGTCGCGTTCATTTCGTCTGCAACTCATGGGTTTATCCCACTCATCGCTACAAATACAACCGCGTCTTCTTCTCTAATAAGGTATGAACTACTCAATACTAACTTCTGCCTAATCTGTAAACAATTTCATGTTGAGACTTGAGAGTCAGTATCACCCGCTGATGCCATCTTATTTACTCGTGAATCGTGATTCACAAGTCACTCACTTGGTGATTTCCGAGTCAGCTATCCATTAATCACGATTTCTAAAGCGGTCGAATTAAAACAATGATTACAAGTGAAAAAATTACCTAAAGTTATGCATGATGAACTGTGAAAATTCTTGTTGCCTAATGATCACAAATTAGAGTACTCCAAAGTTAGCAAAGTTGTGTGCAGATTAAAGTAGGGCCAAGCTGAAAGTTGCCAATTAATTATCAAGATTTATATGTCTGGCAAATCATTATTATAAAATCTATAATACAAGATTAGAATCCATCTTTTTTATACAAATTGCATTTCACTTTCATATAGACCATTTCTTGATGGGATGTATCGTGCATTCGTGCCTCACCACTTCGGACGGTATGTCACTGTTTCGTGATTTTGTCACTGGATCATCGTAGATTTTTTTGAAAAGAAAACACAGTAGCCAGAAGAATACAGGAAACCGAGAATTCGTGTCGGCCGATCCCAAATGTCAACATTTCCCATTTTTGGACCGAGTTTTTTTTTAAAAAAAAAATAAACAATTGGAAAAGGAATGACAGCTATCATCACAGGCAATCACAGCTTGTTTTTCTCAGTTAAAAGAATATTATCTTCTGTTTAACCTTATTATATACGGGTCATTCGAATTGAGTTCGGGTCAGATCACTATCGGTCAAGTCATATTAAGATGTTAAGTGACTTTCCAATATTAAAATTGTTGCAATAATGTAAATATTTTACATTTTTACTGAAGTGAAAATTACACTATCCTGCACCAGACTTATCTACCTCATGAGACACCAGAGGCACTTCGAAAATACAGGGAGGAAGAGCTCGTGAATTTACGAGGAGACGGGAAAGGTATGCTTAAGGAATGGGATAGGGTTTATGACTATGATTACTACAATGACTTAGGTCTTCCCGACAAGGGCAAAGAGTATGGCCGCCCTGTCCTCGGAGGATCGAGTGAGTATCCATACCCTCGCAGAGGACGAACTGGTCGCAAACCTACAAAAGCTGGTAAGCATGTGTACTTGCAGAGTTGCAGTCTGTTACCTGTAGCTCGGTTACATTGAGATATTGTGTTACATCATGTTATTTACCGAAATTTTCTTGTAAACGACGACTGACAAAGTTGGTACATTTCTTCTTAACAGATCCAAACACAGAATCTCGGTTATTCCTTTTAAGCCTGGACATATATGTACCAAGAGACGAGCGATTTGGACATGTGAAATTCTCGGATTTCTTAGCTTATGCTCTAAAGTCTCTTTCTCAAATATTAGTTCCAGAGCTCAAAAACTTATTTGATAAAGAATTTGACTCGTTTGAAGATGTACTGAAGCTGTATGAAGGAGGACTTAATGTCCCTGAAGGGGTGTTAGCGAAACTGAGAGCACATGTCCCTTGGGAGATGCTCAAGGAGCTACTTCGTAGCGATGGTGCACAATTTCTCAAATTACCAGTACCTGATGTCATCAAAGGTTTAACCGTGCCCAATTTAATTAATCCCTTAAACTTGTATATAGGCATATCTTTAATCGATTACAGTGTTAATGAAAGACGGTTTTTCAAGAGACTTACTGTTTTCCTGATATATATATACTATATATTTCTGAATTTGTCTATCAGAGGATAAATCTGCCTGGAGGACTGATGAAGAATTCGGACGAGAAATGCTAGCAGGAGTCAATCCCGTCATGATCTGCCGTCTACAGGAATTTCCCCCCAAGAGCAGGTTAGACAAAAAGCTCTTTGGCAATCAGGACAGTACAATTACGAAAGAGCATATCGAAAAGAATATGGATGGCTATTCTGTAGATCAAGTAAGTCGCTCTTCATCTTCGCTGTATTGGGTTGGTTTCATATGTAAGATCGTCTCATGCAAATTTTTATGTTTCCTGATCTCTGTGTAGGCAATCAAGAATAACAGGCTGTATATATTAAATCACCATGATGCATTAATGCCATACCTAAGGAGGGTGAATGCCACTCCCACCAAGACATATGCCACCAGGACAATCCTCTTTAAAAAGTACGACGGAACACTGAAGCCATTAGCCATTGAGCTTAGCTTGCCTCATCCACAAGGGGATAGTCATGGTGCTATAAGTCAAGTTTACACTCCTGCTGAAGAAGGTGTTGAAGCATCAGTGTGGCAACTGGCCAAAGCTTATGCGGCCGTCAATGATTCTGGTTATCATCAGCTAGTCAGTCACTGGTATGACTTCACCCTATACAAAAATGCAAATGTTTATGTAACGCGGTTTTACATAAATATACTACATAATTATCTCAATGTTCTTGTATATAATTGCAGGTTGAACACACATGCTGTAATTGAGCCATTTGTTATTGCGAGCAATCGACATCTGAGTGTGCTTCACCCAATCTTCAAGCTCTTACAGCCACATTTCCGCGACACAATGAACATAAATGCCTTGGCTAGGCAAATCCTGATCAATGCTGGTGGAGTCTTAGAAATAACAGTCTATCCAGGAAAGTTTGCTATGGAAATGTCTTCAGTAGTCTACAAAGACTGGGTCCTGACCGACCATGCGCTCCCAACAGATCTCCTTAAGAGGTACTACCCTCATTTCATTTATATTGACCTATTTGAAAAGTTTTACATGCATCGTAGCCTAATCGTCATCTGTTGGCATCGATTTCAGAGGAGTAGCAGTCGAAGACTCCAGCTCCCCGCATGGGCTCAACCTTTTGATAGAAGATTACCCATTTGCAGTGGATGGGCTTGACATTTGGTCTGCAATTGAAACTTGGGTTGACGATTATTGCTCCTTTTACTACTCCAGAGATAACCTAGTCGAAGATGACACCGAACTCCAAGCATGGTGGTATGAGATACGCAATGTAGGCCATGGTGATAAGAAAGATGAACCATGGTGGCCTGAAATGAAGACAAAAGAGGATCTCGTAAAGACGTGCACCATCATCATATGGGTTGCATCTGCCCTCCATGCTGCTGTCAATTTTGGGCAGTACCCTTATGCAGGATTTCTTCCAAACCGTCCTACTGTAAGTCGACGATTCATGCCACAGCCTGGTACTCCTGAATATGAAGAACTTGAATCCAATCCTGAAAAAGCGTTTCTGAGAACAATAACAGCGCAATTTCAGACACTCCTCGGGGTATCCCTGATAGAAATACTGTCTCGTCACTCTTCAGATGAAGTTTATCTCGGACAAAGAGATAGTCCCGAGTGGACTACAGATGCTGAACCTCTAGCTGCTTTTGAGAGATTTCGGAATACACTCATGGATATAGAAAAGAAAATCATTGAGAGGAATAATGATAAGAGTTTGAAAAATCGACAGGGGCCAGTCAAGGTGCCATATACTTTACTCTATCCGAGTACATCTGATTACTCCGGCGTTGGGGGACTTACAGGAAAGGGAATTCCGAACAGCGTCTCAATCTAAACTACTCTGTATTAAAACTAGGTATTCATTTGTAAAGCATTGTTGTGTCGAGTATTGTTTAGCGTATATCCTCTGAACCTGGAGGGATTGTTATTACTAAAAGATCGAATGTAATCAATTGTGCAGGCGTTCGTTTTGTATACTGTGATATCTCATATCTGTAATCTATCTGGTTGGAATTATTTCTGTTCTGTGCATAAATTCTTATTAAAAGTGCAGTGTTTCTGTTATCAAAGTTATTTCCGGATGAGAATTGACAAAGAAGACATGACATCAATTGAGATTAGTAGCAGGATAGTCTACAATAGCCACTATACCGGTTGATGACAACTCTTTGTTGAAGAGTGGCTTAGACTGAAAGAGACAATGAGAAAGTACCGCGTTTTTGATCTTATACTGCAAACAAACATAAGCTTAGCGACAATTGTTTTTGAGACGCGGCGGGTTAGTAATGGCGAATCTGCCTAGCTTCTCATATTTTCTGCAAGTACTTCACTGATATTTTTCACGGATTGTCTAACAAGTATCCAATCAGCACACATTAAGAACTCAATGCGGAAAGATTCTCAAGATCGCGAAACAAGCTAGATATATCCTTTATTATTGGTAAGATAAGACTAAATACACATAATTTACAGATGTACAAGATAAGCATAAAAGAGAGCGAATATGTGCAAAGTTTTACATTTGTACACGACAATATCCGTCTTAAGATATACACGCTACGTCAGATCACTCCCATAATATCTTCTTGCAACAGTTTCGTAGGTGGTGTTGATCAAGGTAAAGTAAGAACTACGTAGCAAGATAAGATTAAGCTCCAACAGTCATCAGAAGAGTCTCAACGTCGCTCCTGGACCGTCCGATCATGTTTTGATCATTCTCCATCGCTCCATCCATCATCCATATCTCTGGGATTGCTTGCACTAGATTATTTACATTCTCCAATGCATAATCTGCTTCATTAGTCTTTGTGCTTCTTCCAACCTTCACAAATTTGATTTTTTTTAATTAAAAGCAATAGATAACTATTAACCGGGACGAATTAAGTATATGTGTACATTTTATCCTGCCACGGAAGCAGAGCAAGTTATCACAAAGTGGATAAGGTTCTTATCCAAGTACGATGCCGAACAAAAGCATCAGTCGACACGTGGAATAAGAATTTATGTATGAATAAACCCGTACGTACCGCGTACTGTGGCTAATTAATCACGTGGTAATATTTGTGTAACACGACACAGATGATTATTTTCAGGAATATGTGTATGAAAATTGACGGTGAATATACAATGAGCCAAAAGAAGAAACAACAAACTAACTTACCAATGCTGTCTTCAGACCCATCGCTTTGCCAGCCGCGATGTTTCTTACGCTGTCGTCCAAGAACAACTGCATTTACCCTTGTTTTTATTAGATGTGCATTCTTTGATATAGAGAGACGGAGCCATGATTTGAAGTCAGCTTCCAACGGGACAAAGAGGTTATAGTACC
>JAGPOY010005281.1:0-10697 GCA_018983105.1 Silene uniflora
GAAAGACCGGGAATTTATCGTAGTCTTAATGACCTTGACCAATTTGTGAGTCGGGGAAGTCGAGTCATGAGCCCGGGAGGGAGTTGAGTCGATACTACTAGTGTCCTATTATGAGCCCGGGAGGGAGTTAATAGGCGAATTAGAGGCGTTTTCCCCTAACTAAATTACCCCTAGATGACTAATTGACGGAATTAATATGGTGATTACGAGTGTTGGTAGCTTAATCGTGCCCTAGGCTTTTCTTATTGTTTAATTCTCTATTTCTTTACTTGTTTATTTAGATTAGTAGTCTTAGTTAGCTTAGTTTAGTTATTAGCTTAATGTCAATCCTATTTCATGATTCGCGTAGCTAACTTATAATCTAAGACAAAACTAGTATTCCAACTTGATCTCCTTGTGGTTCGACCCCGATTTATACTACTTAAATTGGGTTATTTTATAAATTTCTTTGATCGGGTGTGACGACTTTTACCCGTTATCAAAACCTCACACCATCCAGGGCAAGCCAACCGAGCAACCCTCCAGCCCAACCCAAACACCAATAGTGAACACAAACAACCCCAGACGGGATCCCTCTACAACACAAACCCGGGCCTGCATGAGACCAAAAAGAGACCGACACCTAGACGGACATCAAAACACACGCACCAGGGTCACCAACACTCCAACGCAACCCGATTCACCAAACCGGCACCTCCCAGGACCATCGCCAATCAAGCAAAACAGACCAAACACCGACACAGACGGACTCAGAGGGGAAGGGAAAAGGGACTAACTGGTGGGGGCAATGGGGGGATCACTAGAAGACCCAAACACGACCACAAAGAGAAAACGCATAAGGATGAGCTATACTCATCGACACTCGAAAAACAGCGCCATTCCAGGGGTGGGGGGAATGGGGGGATCACTACCCCTGGGGCGGGACACAACAGCGGCGGTGACAGGACAAGGAGACGGAAGGGCGGGAACGAAAGTGAAACAAGACCCAAAAAAAACAGATGGGGAAACCCATCACCAAGACTTAAATAGACGACAGAAACACGGAGCCACCATACCAAGAGAGGGGGAAAAACCCAGGGGTCAGGCGAGCCAACCGGGGCCGCATGCAAGGCAGACCGAGACAAGAACCAACGGGATCAAAGAGGATGATGATGAAACACCGGGCGAACCACCACACAGACCACCAACTACCACCAGTCAACACCGGATAAGGAGGAAAACCCGAACGAAAACGACAAATCCGAAAAACAACGGGCTCGGTGAAGGGAGAAAAATCAGAAGAAAGGTGGGGGGAGAGAGACCGCCGGAGATGGGCTAGGGGATGGCCCCATCTCCGGCGATGGGGTGGTAGCAGATAGGAGGAAGAGGAGTAGATGGTGGCGGCGGGGGTGCAGTAGAAATTAGGTTTTGAGTTTTTTGGGAGGTTTTAGAGAGACCGCCGTAGTCCGTACTTTGTATCCTTCAAAACACTAGTTTTCAAACTTTATACTTCGTCTAAATTGTACTCCGTAATATGTACTCCCCCCGCCCTAGTCATTTGTTTACCTATTGTATTATAGGGTGTTTCAGCCAATTGTTTACCTTTCTATTTTAAGAATGACTTTGATAAGCAATTTAATCCTCCACACGGCCACATCCAATTTGGTCCACATGTCATTCAATAATTGGCTTCATCCTCTTTCCTTTTTCTTTGTGGCAAAATCAAAGGTAAACAAATGACACTGGCGGATGGAGTATTGTTTACGAGTTACGTAAATTGAAATATTTTGGGCTAAATATTAATTTGAATAAACTCTCAAAAGCATTGTAAAGGAACTCATAAACCTAACGATTAAACTCATAAACTTTACAATTAGTGATAGTAAAAATGTACAACTTATGGTATAATTAGGACTTGGCAAATAGGTCAATGGTGTTGGGGTCGATCCATTTCTGGTCGGGTCAGTTCGGGTCTTGCCATATTTGCGGGTTACTTCGGGTCTGGTTGGGTTGTTTCGGGTCTCGCGTCGGGTGTTTTTCGGGTATGTAGGTTAAGACATTTTCGGGTCAAGCAGGTCGGTCCAATTCAGTTCGGGTCTTGCCATATTATTAGCGAGTTACTCCGGGTCGGGCCGGGTTGTTTCGGGTCTCAGGTGTTTTTCGGGTATGTTGGTTGAGACATTTCCGGGTGAAGCGGGTCGGGTGATTTTGAGTTCGGGTCAATGATTAAGAGAGAAAAAAGTACATTTAGTATTATTACCTATATTTAGTTTATTTTTTATAATAGATTCTTTATTTTAACGTAAATAATATTAAGTGTCCTTTTAAATTAGTCATTTTAAGCTTTTATTTGTTCAATTAGAGTTATGATTTATCGGGTTATATTCGGGTCAGATGATTTTCGATTGAGTCATTTCGGGTTAGGTTAGTTCCAGGTCAACAAAGCTTGTGCCGGGTCGGGTCAATTCAGATTTCTAGTCACATTTAGGTGTTGTAGTTCACGTCTCGGGTCAGGTTGGTTTTGCCGGATGTAAGTATATATAATATATATGTCTACTCCCTCATCTGTCCCAATGAATAGTTTATATTTGGTTATTTTGTGAGTGATAAATTAACAAATACGGAGTATAAACTATTGATTAAGACGGGGAGTAACATGAAATAAATGGGAAATAAATATCTCTTTGAATGGTAGTGTACCGTCCATACCCAATCAAGCTATATCATATAAAAACTCCAAGGAAAATCCCCCTTAGCTTAGATATCAGGGTATCACGGTTCACAAATGTCATCTTCATCGTACTTGTAAACGTAGTACGGAGTATTTAATATCACACACATATGTTACGTTACGTGACCCCATTTGTGCAAAATAAAAACATGCATGAAATAGCTGAACCCCATATTAATCACACATTTCGTTTCAAACATCTCCATTATTATTATTATTATTATATATCCGAGCTACACTATTATTCACACTTATTTACCCTTAGAAATTAAAAAAAAAAAAAAAAAAAACAATGGCGGAAGTGAGTAACAAGCAAGTAGTGTTGAAGGACTATGTGGCCGGGTTTCCGAAAGAGTCCGACATGGAGATTCGGGATGCCAAGATAGCCCTTAAACTTCCTGAAGGGGACAATGATACTAGTATTCTTCTTAAGAATCTCTACTTATCATGTGACCCCTACATGAGAAGTCGTATGTCCAAACATGATCGTCCTACTTATGTTGATTCCTTCACTCCTGGATCGGTATTTCATATCCAATTATTACGTTGTACTCCTTTTTTAATTATTAGTCGTTTCAGAATGGTACACATAATAAATTATGAAATCATTACAAACTAATTATGTATATTAAATAATCTTTGAAATTTTAAAAACTGTTATTTTATATAATCAAAAAGCTAAAAGCACCTCCTTATATTATCTTGAAAATTGCACAAAAAAGTATTAAATAAACAAATGTAAAATGACGAATAATTTCAAACTTTTAATTTTTACAAAAACAACAAATTAACAAGAAATAGAGGGACTGTAATTTTTTTTATGAAGCATATGGCTTTATTTTGTTGATGATATACTCATTTGTCTTTTTCAAAAATATTAAGTAAAAAGTACTCGTACATAAATGACTAAGAATTATAGAATATCTGTTTTAACCAGTTTTAATGCAATTTTTATATTATATGAATACTTCTTAAAATTTTACAAATTTCATATAGACTACCATGTAAAATTATCTTGAAATGTGTAACAAAATGTACTTATAAAAGCTGGTTAAATATAACAAGCACCCTGTATTGCTGGCTGCATGCTGAGTAGACCTGGCAAACGGATTATTTGCTTCAATTTTAATCAGATTTAGTCATTTTAATTTTAATCACATATATACGTAGCTATCACATCGATACTGAACCGCATGAATATGTTGTTTCTTCTTTACATTTTTTTACTTTAAAATGCATTTCAAATATAATCATAATATTTAGATAACAAGTAAAAGTTGAAAATGATATTTATTGCGACACAAAATCGTGTACTTGTCTAATAATCTTGATTGTTGATTATTTGTAGCACATTTCAGGTCTAGGAGTGTCCAAAGTTGTGGAATCCAATCATCCAAATTACAAGAAGGATGACCTTGTATGGGGATTTACTGGATGGGAAGAATACACTCTCATAACCTCACAGCAGGAGGAGCAAATGTTACTTAAAATTGATGATAAAGACGTTCCTCTTTCATACTATACAGGAATTCTCGGTAATAATTATCTACTAGCGAGCGAGAATTCTACAATTGATATCGTAGGGTGACTCCCATGGGAATCGGGTTTAACAGCGTATGGTGTGTTATGCGGTTTTGCAGGAATGCCTGATTGGGTTATATGAGCTTGGGTTGCCTAAAAAGGGAGAGCGTGTGTTTGTCTCCGCAGCGTCCGGGGCTGTTGGGCAGTTGGTTGGAGTCGTTGGACAATTTGCGAAGCTGAGTGGTTGCTATGTGGTTGGAAGTGCGGGTAGCAAAATGAAGGTACGCAAGAAACTTTCTCATCTTTGTATAAGTATGTGAACTAATGGCCCACATGAGTTCAAAATTACGACCAATCACGGCTCTTTAAAAGATCGAGTGTGCTTTTATAGTATCGGAATACTGTCACAGCGTTACTGTGGCTTGAACCTGTGAAAATAGTTGGTCCTAGACATCTTAAGGGCAAAATAGCAAAACGGGGCCCTTTTCAAAAAAAATTGTTTGATTAACAATCACTAATTAAAATAAATAAAAATTGAACTCTCGCGGTTACTTAAGACTTTTATTAACATTTCAATAATACATATTGTAAAACGAAAAAAAAGTGAACGATACATACAACAAGTCAACAAGAGCACAAACATCCACAATAATTAACAATCAATAATTTAAATAAATAAAATTTGAAGAACAAAAAGAAATTAGGACACCCTGATTAGCGGAGAGACGTACGGCGGACGGAGGTTAATAAAACGAGTAGTCGAGACACGACCACACAGGTATTCTAATCATTACGATAATCCCAATTTTGAATAATGAGAGTGTTAATCTTGTCTCTTTGAATAAACCTAATAATTTAATATGAAAATTGATTTGGGATTTAAGGATAATAAATAAATAAAAGTGGGTCATTAGAAAAGTAGGTTAGAGGAATAGACAATAGAAAGAATAATGTTATTTTAATATACTTTCTAAAAGTAAGAGTACAATTGCAATCCTCCGTGTATTCCTGCCACTGATTGAAGATTTGGTATTTTTTAACTCTTTTTTTTTTTGTTTTTTTTTTTAACATTGGGCCCTTGCAAGGTTTGGGCCCTTGTCAAATGCCTACCTCAACAAGGGTTAGGGCCGGCCCTGGTTGTATGTATATGAATGAGCGTAGTTGATAATGTCATTTGACTCATATATATCTAAAATGCCTTTTTAATTCTCTTTAGAGATTGACATTTTGAATTAAAAACGAAGTAATGCGGTATTGGATTAATTATAATCAAAATGTTATTGGTTTCTATAGAAACTTCGATTATAATTGATTTTCTAGGTATTTTCCCGAAGGTATTGATATATATTTCGAGAATGTTGGAGGAAAAATGCTTGATGCTGTATTGCCAAATATGAGACTCTATGGCCGCATTCCAGTGTGTGGGATGATCTCACAATATAATCTCGTTGAACCTGAGGGTATTCACAATCTATTTCACTTGGTTTCAAAACGGATCCATATGAAAGGATTTCTGGTTTTGGATTATTTTCCTCATCGTTGCCAAAAGTTCCTGGACATGATCTTACCACTTATTAAGGAGGGAAAGATTTCATATGTGGAAGACATTGCCGAAGGTTTAGAAAATGCACCATCAGCTCTAATTGGTCTTTTTTATGGCAAAAATGTTGGAAAGCAAGTTGTTGTAGTTGCTCGAGAATAACTTTTTGGTGGCCTGGAGAAATACTTGCGTTCTTCTGGAGAACGTCCACAGTTTGCATGGAAATATTCTTTTGAGCATTTCTATTGTCTTAACTTTTGTTTGTTCAAATCATTGCAAAATAAAATTAGAGAGTGTTTGGCAACAAGAATTTAATTTGAAATGTGTCATTTACAATTTTGCAAATTGAAATAAAGATTTGGAAATGAGGGGGGTTAGAGGGTGGCTTTCAAATGTGTGTGTTTTAGCCTTACTTGGATTTGGTTGGAGATTTTCAAATCCAAATCCAATAGGTTTGCCAAACATGCAAATTGGTCCAAATCCCAATTTGAGAATACAATCTTGGTTCCCAAACACACCATTACGTGTTTTCGAACTTGTTCAGGAAAATTTCGATATTTGGATTCTTGTTCTCTTTAATGTAAAAGTTTTTATCCAAGCGCCTGAAATCTGAAAATAAAAATAAGACTCGATTTTTATATAAGCGGGTACTAATGATCTACTTGTCCACACAACTATAAATGGTTATATGTAGAGAAAAAAAACAAAAAATATACTCCCTCCCATTCATCATAATCTTCCCTATTTCCTAAAACGGATTATTCAAGTAATCTTCTCCTTTTTATTTCTGGAAATTTTTACTCTTATTTTATTCATCCCTCTCTCCTATCACAAAACTCACCCAACTCTTTTACTCTTATTTTAATACTTTTCTTAATGTTTTGGCCCCACAACTCCTTATTTAACTCCTAATAATTCATCCCTCTCTCCTATCACCAACCCCACACAACTTTTTTACTCCTACTTTAATACTTTTCTTAAGTATTGTGCTCATTCTAAATGGGAACATTATGATGAATGGGAGGGAGTAAAATATAAGGCTTGAGCTGAGTTCAAGTTCAAGTTTAAACTCGCAAATTTCACAATAATTTTTCAAGTTCAGATGAGCTCAAGATCACTCAACCTCAATTTTTGCTTCTTGAGTACAAGCCAAGCGAGGTGAACTTCCTGCCCGACTCAGCTCGTTATCACCTCCTACTTACATATACATGTGTTCAGTGGTGGATGTAGATAGGGGGACTAGTAGGGACGGTCGCCCCCGCTGGCGGTCGGAAATTTCAAAGTTTCTAAATAAAATTTTCCAACATTTTTCGCGTTCCCTTTACATGCACCATTACGAGTTCGTCCCCGCTGGAGTCAATTCCCGACTCCGCGACTGCATGTGTTGGTGAGACTAGGACCACATGTCCACAACTATATATAATCACATTTGATTATATGACATTGCGTAATTCTATAGCATGAGTGGGGATTCGGTCGAGGTACGTTTACATTAGCGTTGACATTGCCTAATCTAAATACGGAAGATCAAGATCAGATCCGTTTTCTAAGGATATCAACTCGTGAACTCATAAACGAAGAAAAGAAAAAATTGATATCGCACTACGTATAAATGATTAAATGAACACGTCTTTGACTCTTTTTTTATGAACTAAAAAAAAAAAATGGGCTAACTACCAAGTGCCAAAAATCACCAAAAAAATTGTCTGTATAAATTCAGACATATTTCATGCAATAAACATAAACACCAAAACTCTCAAACAATCACTTCATACTTTGAGAAAGATAAAATGGCGTCTGTAGTTCAAGAAGTTAGGAACAAGCAAGTAGTGCTAAAGAACTATGTTGTCGGGTTTCCGAAAGAGTCCGACATGGAGATTCGGGATTCCAAGATTGGCCTCAAACTTTCAGAAGATTCGAATGACTCTAGCATTCTTCTTAAGAATCTGTACTTGTCATGTGACCCGTACATGAGAAGTCGCATGACCACCCATGATCGTCCTAGTTATGTTGATTCTTTCATCCCTGAATCGGTATATTCTTCTTAATCTTTCACATGTACATTTCTCGATTTATTTTCCTTATTTTACGTGTTTTTATTTGTGACGATAGTAATTACCTACGTAGTAATTAAATCAAAAAAATTGTCACTATTATATATACGCACTATATTGTATAATGAATTACTCCGTATTGAATTTGTATAATAATAGTGACTAGATTTCATGCCCGTGCGTTGCACGGGTTACAAAAATTGACTTACCTCTAATTGCTATGGATTTTTTTGGGTGAACACTCAACTCATTCCATGTTTTGATACTCCCCGTTTTAATCATTTAACAATGTTTAAAAAAATTATTCAATTAATGGTTTGATACTCCCCGTCGCAATCATTTGATTGTTAAAAAGAGATATTAAATTGATGTTTTGATACTCTCCGTCTCAATCATTTAATACTGTTAAAAAGAAAATTCAATTGATGTTTTGATAGTCCCCCATTGATACTGTTAAAAAAAAATCAATTGATGTTTTGATAGTTCTCCGTCTCAATCATTTAATACGTTTAAAAAGAAAATTCAATTGATGTTTTGATAGTCCCCGTTGATACTGTAAAAAAAAATTTAATTGATGTTTTGATAGTTCCCCGTCTCAATCAATTGATATGTTAAAAAAAATGCAATTGATGTCAGTCTGAATTACAATTTCTTTTTTTATTATTTTATAGTAAAAGTCTCTTGTGAGATTACCATTCTTCTACATTATGTACTCCTTTATGTGTATTATTAGAAATTGAGAGGCAAGAGTTCCTAAAGATGATTGTTATTGATAGTTGTTCGTGTCTCGAATGATTACATTGGCTCGACATTTATAGTAATCCTGAAATCTAAATCGTACAATCTATTAAATCTTTTGAGTCTCTTAAATATTGTCTTTAAGAATTTTAGAGTTATATCATGACTCCACAATATGATATAAAAAATAGAGTGGATATAGGTACAGTACATCTGTCTATCTATATTAATAAAGGAAGTTTTTTTCGTGCGATTACAGCATGGTGGCAATTTTGATGTTCCAAGGGTTTTGAATTAGATCAGAAGGACCACCCCTAACCGACTTACCATCTAGCTAACATTTGTTTAATTATTTTTTTTGAACGGATGGAGAGATGGACACTTGGGACAGTATTCACATTGTGACGCAGTTTATCGGCAAGATGTGTTTAGTTTGAAAAGTTAAGAATATACAGCATCCAGTTGTAGAGTTTTATGGAACTGCTGAATATTAGCATCAATAATCATAAACCATTTCATTTTATGGCATGTTTCCATAAGCTCCAACATTCACCATGGTGACTGAATAGGCAGGGCTAGCAACAGCCCGATTGCAACACCTTTAAGGCCCTGCTCAATGACGAACTCTGTGTATGTCCTAAATATAGCTCTAAAACGTTCGTCTATGTAAAGTTCTCTTGACAGCCTACCAGGCTACCAAACCTCAGGGAACATTTTTCCGAGAAGTAATAAGCAGACCCTACTTCACTTCATCGAGGGAGCTTGAATATCATAAGAAAACAACATTACTTTATACCTCAAAGGTTCGTGCCAATAGTGGGGCAAACATTGTCGAATGTACACACGCTCATGCGTATATGAAAACATAAAGAAATTGCCTCCAAAAGACTCTTAATGAAAAACAATCAAAATTGAACTGAACGAATGCTATTTCACTGTATAAGAAGCATGAGAGTTTGGAGAAATTCGTTCAGTCTGTCATGTTTTAAAGTCAACGGTGTGAAACCGACAAAATATCCTCAACAGCTCGCAAAATAAGCAGTAGTGCTTCCCCCTTTTTAAGTGTCTAATGTTTTAACCTCACACCGTGTTAGTGAAGCGTCAAGTAATTCACTATGAATCTTTATACCTTAGACCAATATGTAAACATCAGCAACCAGCATCACAAGAGTGTAGATCGTCACTTGGACGTGCAACATGGCTACGACCATTGAGCAAGTATCATAAAAACGACGCTACTACATTGTGAATCACGATCGGAGCCATCAACTTTTAAAACAGGTCAAAGATGAATGAATAATGTAATTCTAGGCTTCTAGCAGCAAAGCCACTTTAAAATGAGCCCTCAAAAAAAAACTTCTGATGACCTCTGTCCCAACCTGACCAGCAAGTAGTATAGAAGCCATAGATTCACACGGTCACACCCTTTAATATACTTGCTACCAATCATTCTAAATAAGAATCTCTATTGATCGACATTTCTAACCATCCTCTATATTCGTACTCAACACTCCAATAGCTATTACATTTTACATGGCCCGCCTACTCAAAATTTGAAGGAGCTACTGGTGCTTCACTACTATATATAACATACTGCAGACATACACATTTAGCTGCTATGTTACTTCGACGCTTCATCCACCTATCCCACACTCTACTTTCTACAAACACTCACACTTCATTTTACTCCAAAACAATCGAGAACATCTATCCCTTGAGGGATAGATGTCGATATCCAAACCAATGCCACAATGTCCTCCCTTTGAAATCAGGGATTCTCGCGCTGGCACAGAACTGTTCATTAAGTATTTTGATCACGTCTAAATTACGTTCTCGAACCGCGACAAGGAAGGGGGGCCATCCTCGTCTTGCATATAAGGTACATCAGCATTTCCATTGATCATGCCATTTATTAATTGGTCAACTGTCTCGGAATTGATATAACGACCTAAGATATTAATTTCGAGAAGTTAGCTGACTGACGACAAATATTGTTGCACAAATTCTAAACTCTAATGTAAATTGTAAAACGGAGCGAAATCATGCCATTTACACACAGGTGATCATTTAACTCTTGAAGAAGATCCATTACCGATATGAGAAAGAAGATGAAGATGGGTCTGATTGCGGTTGT
>JAGPOY010005283.1:6085-17223 GCA_018983105.1 Silene uniflora
AACGAAAATATTTATATATTGGGTACCCTTATATATTTTAGTTAAAAAAATATTTAAATTGAAGTCTCGTCTTACGGCCCATTAGCCCATGGGCCGCCCGACTTTTGACTAAAGGGCGGGCAAGGGCAAGGATAATTGGCCCATAATTATGGCCCAACCCGCTCACTAAGGTTTAAAGGGCAACTTTTTTCTTCATGGCCCGGCCCATGTCCGGCCCAAGCCCGCATTTGAACAGCTCTATTTCAAAAAATACAATGTAGCATTCAACCTTGTGATGTCGTATTGTCATACGCAGTCAATTTTCAATACTCAGCGAAGTAATGTCTACGTTTGCACTCCACCCACTAGTGCAATCCCGTTGTCAGCGACTGTCGACTGGTAAACCACCTACCCAACGTCACAACAACAGTTATATAGGCAAATAAGATTAGAGGATAAATGGAGAATGAATGTGTAAAATTAGAGAAAGAATAGTAAAGAAAAGAAGAAGCAGAAAAACGATGAGGAAAGTTTATCGTTCTATAATTAGAGAGGGGAAATGGGAAAGGGGAAATGAGAGGGGTATAATTGTCAGCCGCGTTTATGCAATGAGTAGAATGTGTACTGCGAAAATCAGCACCCGGAAATTATTCTAAAAATTTATGAACTTTTGATCTAAAAATGGTTACATTTCATCTCAAATAAATCATATTTAACCCTGTCTTTAGCTTGTGATGAAATGAGACCCGTCGTCTTCAACAAGACTTCACAAAACTAGTTAAACGTTTAGAATTAAAAAACGGAAATTTTCCATAGTACCCCTTAATTTTGTCAAATTTCTCATGGTACCCCTGCTTTTAAGGATCTGCCCATGGTGCCCCCGAGGTTCCACTTTTGTGCCCATGGTACCCCTTAATGTAATGGTCGTTAACTGGACGTTAACTTATGTGCCCATGAAAGTAAGAAAACTTAAACAAAGGAAGTAAAAATATGGGGCTTTGTATTGGTTGGCCACTATGCAACGGGCCAACATCATACGAGATCAGCGCAATAAATATAATTGAAGTCTGAACTCTGAAGCAATATTGTTAAAAAATTGGGGGCCTGTTCGAACAGGTTGAACAAGCTTATAGCCGGCCTATTCAAAATACATTTTTAGAGAACTCTTAACTCGAACTTTTTTCCCATTGAGATTTTTCGCCATCTCTGGATCCAATTCCTTGCTCGCCACTGATGGGAGGTTTCCTGGTTCGCCACTAATGGGAGGTGAATTGATCGCAAGACATGGTGATAGTGCTTGGAGATGATCAAATTAAATGAAAGACAATTCAAACTCATACACTCCACCGATCTCAATGTGCTCGTATGTTTTTTTTTTTTTTTGCAAGAATGGTATCCATCTTATTCATTCACCAAGAGAAAAAAAGACGGGAGTTTCTTACAAAAGAGAGGCCGCTAAGATGAGTTACTCATCTAAATACAACTTTACCATGGGATGGATATTATCTCCTACCTTATGCTTCAAGAAAGTTCTTACCAAATAAATGCTTCAAGGAAGTTCTTACCAAATAATATATTCTAAGGAGTACATAATTAATACCATGAATTATGCCTTGAAAAATTCGGATATTACGCTCCTCCCAAAGACAATAAACCATGGCAGCGACACTAGAAGAGAACCAACTCATTTGCCAATGTGTCCTTCGTTTCTTTTGCGAGTTCCATGCAAGCGCCTTTCAAAGATTACTTCTTCTCCATAGTTTTATCCAGGCCATAACCCAGTCCAGACCTGAGAGGAGAAGGCGCATTTGAAAAACAAATGTGCGTGACTCTCAGCATCTACCATACACAAAGAGGCAAAGAGCATCTATTTACCATGACTATCCCCCTCCTCCAGAGCTGATCAACAGTAGCCAACCTTTGCTGTGCAGCCAGAGAAGAAGTCACACTCTGCTTGGGAATAACAGTAGAGCACCACACAGTGCGAGCCCAGGCAGCCCTTTCTACGAAAGAAGTCCATATGCAGCACCAAGTTTAAACTTAACATGTTGTATACAGGAAGCTAGAAAGTCTCGTGCAGCTGCAATGCTCCCATTTTCAGTAGGATTTCATCCTTCACATGAAGGGTATCCCCCTCCAACTCTCAGAGCGAAAACTTTTAATTGTAGCAGTCCAAATGGAACCAGACCCTAAATTGTAAGCAATGTTCCGGCTGCATCAAGCACTATCCACAGTCTCAGCACACTCAATAACCCAAATCCACGTACATAGCAGCCACTTGTTCCAGGAGAGTATTTCGTTCATATTAAATCCGCCCTCACCAGTAGGTGAACAACAAGAATGCTAGCTTTTTAATGTCAACTTCCTCCTCCCATCAAGTATGTTCCAAATGAAATCCTTACAGAATTTATTTACCAACTTAATGACTGCTTTTGCAATCAACAAAGTGGAACACCAGTATTGTTCAAGACCAAATAGCACTGACTTTATCAATTGCAGTTTCCCAGCATAAGACAACAATTTACTCGACCAGTGGTGAATGGACTGCTGAACTTTCTTTAACAGATCCCCAAACATAGTAACATTCAACCTACTAGTATTCAGGGGCACACCAAGATACTTGAAAGGAAAATGCCTCTCAGCAATATACCCTGTGCTCTCCAATATCACCTGTCGTACTTCAGGTGACACCTCCCATATAAATATTCGTCTTCTCATTATTAGCATAAAGCCCAGAGCATTGAGCAAATGTGGCCAAAGTGTCCACCACTGCCTGCACAGAAGGCACATCTCCCCTAACAAAAACCATTAGGTCGCCTGCAAAGATTTAATGATTAAATGTGCTCATATTCATTCATAAATATAAATGTAAATAAGATGACAAATAATTCAAAACTTAAATAAGGATAACCGTTTATTATAAAGTACATCATATACATGGATTGTTAAGGGGGCACAAATCATGAAGGTGATCACCTACCTAACTACCCTAAAAAATAAGTTAGTTAAGGAATTACAGAACAATACTAGAGTTCTAGCTTTATTAAAGAAGCCGATTTCGAGCTCAGGCCCTGAGCTAAATATCAAATCGGCTTGATACACCCTAAATTATTAGGGTGTGCATTCTATAAACAACGAGGGCCTACTGCCTTAGAAAGAAGATAAAGATAATAATCCCACATAATAAACCTTATCAACAACACTTAAACTTGGCCGAAATTTGAACCTCAGAATACTTTCCCACTATTTCCGCACGTATTGTTCTCGACAAACTGATCTTCATCTCTTTCTTGCCAGATACAATTTCTTTTACGTTGCTAGAGGTCAATGTATCCAAGTCTACCTCAACAACAAGAGCGACACCTTCAGGAACCACAACCACTGACTTTGATAATGGAATTCTCAAATCACTGACTAGTTGTACACGATCAGCCTGTGGCTTATAAAAAAGCCGACTTCTGTAATATTTCTTCGCATACATAGTGGAGTAGCTCTGATTGCTATATGTAGCAAAGACTGACCCACAAATAAAAATGGGAAGGGATGAAGGATGGTTTGGTAAGAACCTGATTTCGAACGTAGCTTGACATGCACTCTCGAAGATAATGTAATGCAACAAAGCATAACCATGAGCTCCCTTGATATATGAACATAGTCTTTCATTTAATGGAACATAGTCTTCTTGTGCTATATGATTGTAGACGATTAGACCCCTGCATAATTCCTTCTTGTTTGCCGGGTCTATGAGATAGAGACGCATCCAGAATTCATAATCGCAGTCAATCGGATAGTGACCTTCTATTAAAAGAGAACCCTTCTCCTCCGAGAAAATATCTGGATTGTCGAGGTCTCGTCCAAACATATTCCATCCAGGGTAGTGATAAGTATCTTCAATAGATATCTTTCCGCAAATGGCAGAAACCCCATGATTAGTTCCACAAACATATACAGAGAATAACTCCAACAATGCAGCTCCGTAAAATATCTCACTAGCCTCGACTATGTTGTCGCTTGAACTCCCACGCATGCTTGAAAAGGAACGTGTCTCCCTATTGAATAAAGAAGTCAATACCAAATTCTATAGGAAAAATATTGTTGTGCTATTTTTGTTTTTGACAACATGCTTTGCTAATGTCGAAGCCAAATAAAAAGATCTAAAGAGTAATAAATCTCTTACTTGTTTGATTAACCATAATGGAATGGAATGGATTATCATAACATGAGAGTACGGAGTAGTACATCCATGCTCTCTTGTTTTTGTTGGGTATGTAGGATGATGAAATGGAATTTGATAGTTGATAGTTTGATACCCTCCATATGGGATTCCAAGAGATTGGGGGTGGAATTAGATTCCAATACCCTCCAACCAAACATTGGAATTGATCACATCCATTACAATTCATTCCACGACTCTAAACCAAACACCCCCTTCGGAGATCGCTTCATATGAGAATTTGTATTTGTAGAGACTTACCGAAAAGGAGTCAACGTCAAATTCTGTTGTTGATGAGACGGGACCTGGTCAAAAGAGAGACATCAATGTCACTTATGAGACTCTTAAAAACAAAAGAGAATTAAGAGCATCAACAAAACAAACAACTGACAACATTAGAAATGTATTGTTCAGGACTTAAAAAACCGATCATCTTGCCTATTAAAAGTATCCCCGAGCTTACTTTTAATAAGAAAAAGGCGTACTAAGGTAACAAGGGCCTTGACTACGAGGGTCAAGGAAAAGGCATTCAGTCATAGATATGAAAAGTAAATTTTTCGAACAATTTTCACATTTTCAAAATAAAAGTTCCTCCAACAGTACCTTCTTTTAGTAACATCAATCAAAGTTAGGGATAAGAAAAGGGATAATCTAAGGAGAGAACGAATAAAAATTACATATTAGTGTCTCTCGTCAATTGTGCCATTGTCATTAAAGCACGGTAAAGGTGCCATGTTTATAAAGCACACTGTGGCTTTTCACTCATGGCTCGCATAGCCTTGGGCTTGACTGGTTAAGCATATAGTAAAACACATCGGCAAAAAAACGTCACAATTCGGTAATATCCAGCAAAGTTTTTTAAATTTCAACTAACATAACCAAAGTTTAATCACTAGATTCCAACGAAGTTTACGAAGTGATTGCTCAGGCAAAGCATGCACACATACATAGTCCATTGAACTATAGGTTAGTTAAGTCACTAAAACAACAACATCACTATGGTAAGGAGGATCGGATGTCACACCATCCCCCAGGAACTCGCTTGTCAACCCAAATAACTATCTTAATTATCTTCTGAAGTGAAGTTCCAGTATTAGCGGTATTACCCACAAACGAAAATCGCGTCATGAACTGCATCAAAAGGCAGGGCTAGAACTTAGAAAACTCAAAAACTTAGGGGTACACCGACAACACCGTAGAATAACCCAAAAAGAAAAAAGAAAAATGTTGTTGAAGCACAATTGAACCAAATTCTACATGGATTCAAACAAATGCTAATCATATTATACTTAAAATGTTGTTAGAATAACTTGCCAAAACCAAACCGTAGAGGATCAGTCCACCTGTATTTTCACCCAACCCAACCTCTATTCCCTAAACCCAAAATACAAACGACTTACTCCCTCAGAGAGATGTTTTTTTCTCATTTCAATAAAATACTCCTCACATATATTAGAGAAATGGGAAGAAAATAGTCGTTCGGAAAAAGTTTATATTAGTCAAACCAATATTACTCACCCGTAGCTACCCAATGTCAAAAGATTGAACTCGGAATATTAACATTTGAAGTCATAAATAAGCATATTCGTCAAGCTCAAGTTGCTGTGAAATATAGCAGGAGTGCTAAGGTAGTTTAGCATCAAATATGAAGTTGCAAAATAAACATGACAAATTATGTGTCAACAAAAAATTTGGAACTTAACGAGTTTACCAGGGTCTTTTTCTGATCATCAATTTTGTTGCTTGCGCCAACGTGTGAATTTTCTGTCAGTTCATCCAATTCGGCCTCTCCAACATCTTCTTCTCTGCTGTCACTTTCTGGTATAAATTCCAAACAAGGAGGATCCAAGGCCACAATCACTTTGATAGTACCAAATTCACCATCAATTGACTTTTTGCTTTGGCCACCCACATGGAACTCGACAGAACCACCAACTAATCGGCCACGGGAATCTGAGACGTCTGCATCAATGACGAGAGACGAACCTGCTGGAAGAACCACGACAGATCTAGATAGCTTCATAGTCCTCCCAACTATAACCCGTTGAGGTTGGTCAAACGGCTTGCTGAAAAGGGTAGACTTCATATGCCTCACTTCGTCATCATTGTTGCAATATTGCCTAGCATTGCCATATCCCACCGCAATGCTTCCATAGACATCAACAAAAGTGCTAGTTGTGTCACGCTTAGTATAGATTGCAACATATACAAGCACACGACATCCATACAAGAATTTTGCATAGCAAACGAGTGCGAAACAACGCTCACCGGAAATTATATCTTTTATGAGCTTGTTAGAGGTATCCTCAAAATCTTCATTAAAGGAATGCAAATTATGTGTCTCTTTAATGACCACGGTGTTGCGAGACTTATCACTGAGATCCAAATCCATGGAGGTGTTCGTGGAAGGACCATATGAGAGAACGCTATCATATCCCCCTTTTAGGGATAAGATACCCTTGTTAGGAACGGTCTCGGGATTGGTAACGAATTTAGTATAGAGAATGGAAACAACACCTCGCGCATTGGTAGCATAAATAGAACCATAAATTTCAATTGGTCTATCATCATCAGCGTCGGTATGTAGTGCCACCGAGAATACTTGAATAAAAGGAGCAACTATGAATCGATTAACGTCGTGAAACATCATAAGCCGAAAGTCTTTCTCATCTAAAGACCAGTCTTTTGAAGACCATCGGTGTTTTTCATGTGAAGAACATTCTCCGTCTGAGGAAGAACATTCGTCATCCGAGGAAGAACATTTGTCATCCGAGGAAGAACATTCGTCATCCGAAGGTGATAGCTTATCAAGTTGATTAAGAGGATAAACTACGGTGGGTTGTTTAACCTGCATTTAAAAAATGTAGAGAGCAAATATTTAAAAAAATGTCCTAAATTAAAGTTTAGGAAGCGAATTTAAGCATGGCCATTGGGATATAATAATAATAATATGGCAAATTTGAATAAGAAGAACAGTATTCCATATTAGCTAGCAAATTCCCCAAATTATCATATCGGAGTACTATGTACTCTGAATTTTTATTTTAAATTTAATATAAATACTTTTATACTTTATAATAACTTGAAAATATGAGTTATTACTACAAATAATGGTAGAGAAATGGAGGGGGATCCATTTTCTATTCTCCAAGGCAAATCAAAATCTCTCCACAATTTAGCGGGAAGGCCCTGTTCTTTTCGGCTAAAAGAAGTAAACACAGCGGAACGGAAAGATTTAACAGGGTCTTCCTAAAGTCCTAAAAATAAAACACGGCGGAACGGAAGGAATAAACTGAGGACACCGAATTAATGGTCGAATTCAGGAATCAAAATCAAACCTGAGAAATAAAACTGGAGGTGCAGAAGAAAGAGGGGAAAGGGTGGGCCCTCCGAACATCATCGTACTTTATTGTCGGAATCGGAAGCTTGCTGAGTACACCTCCAATTTGTCGCCGTCGTAGGTTTCTTATTGCTCCCATTCTCATTATCATCAAATACTTGAAATCGACTCCCCATCCCTTGCCTCAGTCATCAGCGCCGCTCCATTGCCGCCATCACCCACCAACCCCTACTACCAAACCCTAAATCGAAAACTCCAAAAATTGATTATAATAAAACAAAAAAACCTATTGAAATTATTAAAATAAACCCAACAATTTGTTTTCAAGTTTGCAATTGACAATTTAAACACTTGTTTACTTACAAATTTTCATCTACTATTGAACAAATTGATTGAATTGAGAGATTGGATGCATAGGAATTGAAAAGGAGAGGGTAACGAGTGTTTTTTTGGTAGAAGAGTATCAAATGAAAATGATCCATATCCGAAATAACCAGACCCGTTCGGCGTTCGATGTGAAGGAAGACGTACTATGAACTATAACATCTTCGGCCGATTGCGAATTTGCTGAAATAGATAGATATGTACGAGACGACATGTATAAGTAAATCCAAACTATATATGGTCCTAATACAGTAATACATACATGACCCTAACCTGAAGTAGAGCTGACAAGTCTGACCCGACCCGATTGAAATTTATAAAATTAAGATTGTGATATCTTCTTTTGCTCTATAGAATTAAGATTGTGATTGGTTCGGTTTACATCAAAACAATTTAAATTTTTCATTACAAATTTTTAGAAATTTAATAAAATGCATAGAGAGTATTTAATAATTTTTACTACAGAGTACAACACCCAGCCAAGTATTTCGTGGAATTAAATCTCAAATATAATGTGAGTATGATATCGTTTTTAATTTGAGAAATGAATTCTTATATGGAAATCAATACTATATATTAATTTCAGAAACCAAGGGACTTCAATGTAATTAAATAAATCTATACAAATTAATTATACTATATAGTTTTAAATCAATAGCACTGTGTGATGGACCTGAACAAAGAACTTCAATGTAAATATTATATAGTTTTGATTGAAGTATAAATTTAGAGAACACCGAAATTTGGTGATGCTCACTTATGGTATTAATTAATATAATATAAGTATATTATATTTTGGAAAAGCTAAATTTTCAAAAAAAATTATAATATTCCATAATTATTTCGACTTAATTAATTTAATGCATATATGTAATGTATTTCCAAAACCTAGGTTTGGTGCCCGGCTACGCTCGGGCTACTTTTATTTACCATTTATATTTTATTTTCTACTATGAAATATGATTCGTTAAATTTGGTTAACACGTATATTTACAATTTATATCTTGAAATTATAATGAGAAGTAAAATTAATCAACAAATTATGAGACACGTTCACCTCTCCTGCTGTTAATATTATTACTTTCACTACATCCCCTATTAATACTATTACGTTCATTACTTCTTCGGTTACTGTTGTTTGTATAACTCATGCTATTTTTACGGTTAATCCGTTAGTTTTATCAAACTCTTATAATTAAATAAACTAATATTTTCTTAAAATCAAATTGTTAGTTAATTTTTAATACACTCTCCGTTGTTCCTAGTTTCCTACTGTTACTTTCACTACATGTGTTTTCACTACTATTACTTTCACTTCTCCCGCCGTCATTATTTTTTCTTTCATTACTCCCGGATTTTGTTATTGTTAATTTTACTACTCTCGTTGCTATTATTGTTGCTTTTACTAATCACATGGGTGATTACTATCATAGTAGTTGATTATTTAATTGTATTAGAGTTATATATTTAAATAAATCTGAATTACGGAGTATTTAAGAGTAATAATTATTATTATTAATTAAAGTACAAATCTAATGAATTATGGAATATTATATTTTTTGGAAATCTGAATTGATTTACTTACCTTTTAATAGTTTCCAAAATATAACATATACTTATTTATACTTTAGGGAAACTCGCCATATTTTAGTATTCTCTAAATTTATACTTTTATCCAAAACTACATAATATTTACATTAAAATTCCTTGTTCAGGTCCATCGCACAACGCTAGAGATTAAGAACCATATAGTATAACTATTTTGTATACATTTATTTAATTACATAGAAGTCATTTGGTTTTTGACATTAATATATAGTATTGATTTATTTCGAGTAGTGAGTAATAAAAGTAACCTTGGAAATAGTATAGTAACAGAAGTAACAACGGGAGTAGTGAAATTATCAATATTAATGTATAAGTAGTGAGAGTAACAATAATTACGGCGGGAGACCGGGAGTAGTGAAAGTAAAAGTAATAATAACGAATGTAATAAAAGTAACAATACTAAGAACAAAAAAAAAGTATATATGAACAATTAGCTAAGGAATCGAGTTAAGTAAAATATTAATACTGGGAGTAGTGAATTTTGTCTCATAATTTATTCATCGTAATTTTACGATATAGCCCATATCATAGAAAAATATATTAATAATAAATTTATGAGTTATGCAACTTTAAATTGTTTTAGTTAATTGAAAATATATTTTAGGATTAATTGATAGAAATACTCTGAACTATGAGCGTGCTGCCCAAAATACTCCACACTTTATTTTAACTACCAATAAAACCAACTAATGTCCCCTTTCGCTTTTATTATAATATGTGATCGGCTACTTGCTAAGCAGGTGAATAAATTTCTAACCCTCTTTTGACCACTTTTTTCTTTTTATTTCTCTGTTAAGCTCATCACCTAATCACCATTAAAACTCTCTCTTCTCCAACACACAACTCCATTATTGATCCAACTCCATCTCGCACTACTTTCTACCGCCGATATTGTCACAACCACCAAATCGTCCATCTTAGTGCAAACCGACTCACCAATTGTAGGCAGGGCCGTCTCAAGAAAAGTGGAGACCCGGTGCAAAAAACAAAAATGAGGCCTCAAATTTTCATTCATATCTAAATTATCATCATTATTGATATCCTCGTCGATTTTATTATCGTTATTGTCAATAGCCATGTCAAAATCACAAGAATCATGATTATAAAAAATTGAAGCACTTTCAGCCGCAACAACACCTTCATTATCATTAATATTTTCACCATTAGAAGTAGACCCTTTCATAAAAAAATTATCGAGTGCACCTTTTTGAGACTGAACTAACTCTGCTATTCGCTTCTTTTTCTTCCGTTTTTCGGATCCAGAAGCAATTTTTCTTATTCTAGGTAACATGATATTAAAAATAGAGATATGTGATGAAACGAAACAACTTTAATGATTTGATGCCAGATTCCAGAACTATCGTCGGTGTCACAACCGTCCAATCCACGAATCTCCGACTCCAACCCGGCTACCTTCAATAACTGCAAAAGGATTATCATTGAATTCATTTAAATTAAAATTAAATTCATTAGAATTCAATCAATTCATTAAGAATATAATGTTAAGAAGAAAGTCAAGAAACATTACCTATTTCGATTTCTTCGAAACTTGAATATAAATCTGAAATTTTTGCAGGCGATTGAAATTGAAAAAGTGACAAAGTTTTGATTTTA
>JAGPOY010005284.1:1257-12393 GCA_018983105.1 Silene uniflora
TCCGGTTTAAAAGACGTGGTAGTAAAATGTTTTTGCTTGAATGCTCAACCTTACGCGAATAGACCCGATTGATTATCGCTTGCCTCACATAGCCTATAACAAAGTCGAGAATCCTCGAGACTCCATAGACCGCTTGATTCTCGACTTCTCGTTGACTTCAAATTGACCTTTACTCCCACAGTCTACACTCAAAAGTCCATGCAACAAATAGCTCGATCCAAATACAAGCACATTCAAAATAACCCGACTTGTATGTAAACATACTACATACTACTCCGAATAACCCGAATAACCCGAATAACCCGTTTGCGAGATCTAATTGCCAAATTGCCAAGTAGTCAGTAGATAACGATTTCTATCAGGACGAGACGCGCCACATCTGTTCATCACTCAAACAAACACAACTTCTTCTGTGATGAACTCTACAATGGCGTCTTCAATGTCGTTACCATTATCTTCATCACCATTTCACCTCTTTTCCTCTCACAAAACTACTCTTAATACACAATTAACTTCTTCATTTCAAAGGCATTTCATTTTCCCTATTTTTTCTACAATTCCTTCAAAAATTTCATCTGGGCATCACTCTTTTTCACCAATTCATGCTCATTTTACCTCAAAGGTTGGTTCTTTTACTGTTACTGTAATTTCCCATTTTTAAATATCTGTTTTCATTTTAAAGTTTATTTCTTTATTAGAAAGTACGAGCACAAATTATAGAATAAGACCGTCTCAGTGCCTTATAGTAATTTGTTATTATCGATAGATGAGGTATTTAACATATCAAATAACCGTCTTACGCAATAGTTACTGAAGTAGGATTATTGCTCTTGGGTGTAAGTGTAATTATCAATGTGGGATGTTTGATGTTAAATTACTGAATTAATCTGCAGAATTTGAACATGCTATGATTGATATGCCTAAATTTTTCTTTGAATCTTTGATGTGGATTGAGAATTAATTTGTCCTGAATTGTTTGTTTCTTAACCGTCTTTCAATGAAAGTTAAACAAATGATTGAGACGGAGGGAGTATTTTGGAGCATTTTTATGCCGTATTGTGAGTGCCCAAATGTTGTTATTCGTACCTCAAGGATTTAAGTGAATAGTCGGAGTAACATAGGTTACGGTGAAAACAAAGAAAGGGGTGGGAGAAAGTTGAATTCTCAACTTCCATTCAATCAGCAGCCTTATTGTTTACATAATTCTGGAATTGTGGTGCATAGTTATGTATCCGGAAGGTTCTCCCGTTTATGAGAGTGTGCATGTTAGGGTTTTTCTAATCGACACAAGACTAGACCTATTATCTTGCAGGATAGGCCAATGTACCTAAAAAGGTTTTGAGAGCCCATAGATTTTCGGACAGTTGACGTTTTACATGCTAACTGCACCTTCAAGGATTACTATTAATGATGGTTTTACTGAGCTATCTTCTTGCTTCTTTTCGTTGAGCACTGTAATCAGCCAGTTGCATATCACTTTCATTTTCTGCACAAGACTTGCAATTTCATCAATACAGTCAAAATGTTAACATTATTGTAGTTATTCCAATTCATAAATGAAAACTTCAGTCACGCAGGAATCAACAGATCAGCACTGTCCTTCTTCTGCTCCATGCTCGTATAAGGTGAAACATGGACTGAAAAGGCTTCAAGTTACCCTGGCGGCAGTTCTTCTAGCTGTTCAGATTGCATCTCCACTGCCTTATTTTGATGGAGATTCTTACTCTGTGCCACCTGCAGAAGCCGTTCTTTATTCCCCAGACACTAAAGTTCCAAGAACTGGGGAACTCGCACTAAGAAGAGCCATTCCTGCCAACCCAAACATGAAAGCTGTACAGGTCAGTCTCATAAGTCACAACTATATCAACAAGAACATTACCTTAGTGCCTCAAGGGCTCCCACAAATGGCAGGGTAAGGGAGTTGGATGTAAGCAACCTTGCCTTTGTGTTAACAACATCAAGAGATTGTTTACATGATCCATAATGACAATTGAGTTGGGATTTGCGAATAGTCATTTTCGTGACCCATTTTGCTTTAGTCTTTCGTAGTCCAAAAAAATAGAATAGTGAGTATTTAGCTCCATTGGAAATAAAAGCCAGTCTTACAATGTTGAGATAGCTCATTTGGTTTATCATTTGCTGACTTATTTCGTTATGTTTTATAAAGGAGTCTCTTGAGGACATATCATATTTACTCCGGATTCCCCAAAGGAAACCCTTCGGAACAATGGAGGGAAATGTAAAGAAATCTTTAAAGGTATCCTTTTCTTTATCTTGGTTTCTGTACTATTTCATGTTGGAGGGCGTCTTTTGCATGCACTGAGCGTAGCCACAGGAAGCTGAGATAGCAGTGATAGTTATACTCTTTCTGTTTGTTCTGTAAAGCTTTCTTACGATCTTATCTGCACGAATGGTACCAATGTTTTTGACAGAACTATGAATTAACCATATCTCTTTTTTTTTTTCATAGCATGATACTCCATATAACTCATGTCGCAGTTCCTGAACTATGACATCATTTGCATTTATCTAGTCATTATTGGGTTTGTTTCACTCACGAAATCATTGTTGATAATTTTACATACACTTTTCCTTCAAATAAATCTCATGGTCTTCTAAGAGGCATTATGAGTCCCGATCTTTGTGTTCTGTTTTATTTCCATTCCAGGCGGCAGTAGATGGAAAGGAAGCTATTTTGGCAAGCATGCCCCCTGAGTTCAGAGAAAAAGGATCTGTCCTTTACGAGTCTCTAATTGATGGGAAGGTATTGACATACTGTTTTAAGTTTAATTTTTCCAATCTTGATTAGCACCCTTGCATGCCCGCTTCTTTTTCTGTAAATATTTTGTATGGACGCTATGTGTGCTTGTTTAGCTTGCTTTGGTAGATCTTAAATGCATTTCTTAAAATAAATTCAAAATTTAGGACTTAAAAAGTTACTCTTCCTACATCGGAATGAATACTTGTGATGTCAGATTGAAGTCTTAAGGCACTAGCGTCTCATGGCAAGTGTATACTTGCCTCGACATATTATTGTGTCTTAGTAGCTGAATTATGTCTTGAACAGTTTCATAAGTATATGTCCAATCTATCTTAATACTTGTATCAAATTTCTCTGAACTTCCAGGGTGGCTTGAAAACACTTCTTAAATATATAAATGACAAAGACGCTGATAGAGTATCCGTTGGCCTTGCATCTTCATTAGATATTGTTGCAGAAATGGAGCTATTACAGGTATTGTCTTTCTCCATGCACAAACTTACATTTGAAAGGACAAGATGGAGGTTCTCATGCTGCCATAGTTTTTATGTTCACGTACTTCGATCTTCGTAAGTCAGACTGTAATGTACCTGCTGGTATATCTGACTTTGTTGTGCACTTGTCAGTTGTCACCCGCCAGGCTATCATTCACAACTATAAATGTCATACTTTCCTGATAAAGGACTCACAAGAAACTCACACAAATTGCCTCAAAAAAAGAAATATCTCACGTAAGCGCAAACCTTGAGTCCGTCTGAGGCTTATATAAGACGGCTTTACACGTGATAGTGAGACCAACACATTAACTCTGATAAAATAAGGAATACATCATAAAGGATTGGAGTTGGTTTTACGTGTTCAACCGTCTCATATAAGAATCAATTTATTCGTCCAGTGAGTGAAACTGTCGGCTACAAAGTAATTGTGTGAGGAAAAAAAGTTACTTATAAGAATTTGGCTTAATGATTGAGAAAGAAAGTGCTGAGGGTGAGATTCGGCTCACAGTGAAAAGGAAATACCAGGGCAGAATTTTCTAAGAAGTTGTGGGAGGGGTATATTAGGCAATGAAACGATTTTTTCCCTCAAAATTCAGCATGAGATGGCATATTCTGATATTTTTGTTCGAAATTACTTTGTGAGATGAGGCAGTGAATTTGATTTTATTAATATAGGTAGTAAATTTTTAAAAATATTATCTAATAGGTAGCAAACCACACAATAGCCAATATGCGAGTGGACCAAAAATTTATACGAGGGCGGGTTTGAACCTGAGCAAAGTCCATGTTCTTCGTTTTCTTTATGTCTCAAGGAGAAACAAAGCAATTTGGCATTCATGATGTATTTTTTTAATTCCACAGGCTCCAGGGCTATCGTTTTTATTGCCTGCGGAATATTCGAAGTACCCAAGGCATGTTTTCTTGACTTCTTTTAGAAATTTGCTCAGTTGAGGCCTTGAGGGGGAGCTGAGACGAGCTTTTAGTTAAACGATGCTCTTAATGTCCATTTGAATCTTCAGAGTGTCCCATTGATTTGTGTCCTTTAACTGGGTCAATGAGTTCAAAAGTGTCTTTTCCACAGGTTTTCAGGGAGAGGAACAGTTGAATTTACCATTGAAAAAGGAGATGGTTCAACCTTTTCTCCTCAATCTGGTGGCGAAGCCAAAAATATAGCCACTATTCAGGTATGATACCCCTGTGAGCTAACATGAGAGTCTTAGTCTATCCTGTCTGCTCTTAGCAGTCTCTATTGCAATATCAAGTGTTGGGTTTTTGCTGTGTAACCGAGTTATGGAATCTAACGGCTGTTGACCAATCTATGAGAAGATTTTTCTGTGAAAATGTAACTTTATGTCTTTAGAGTTTAGACAGAATGTCGTTTAGCCAGGTAGGGACTTCTGAACAGTCATTAGCTTTGTAGGAGCAAATGTTTCTTAAGTTACACTTCCAGTTCTGACAATAAGTGCACATACACAGGTTGTAATTGATGGATATTCGGCGCCACTGACAGCTGGGAATTTCGCTAAATTGGTAAGGTACTTGCTGATAAACTTTCCTCGTCTATTTCATTTGCTACTTTTTGCATACAGGTTTCATTTTCTAACCAACACCACACCTCTTCAATTATCACTTTGGCCTTGGTTCAGATTGCTCTAGAGTATGACTCTTATCCTGTCTGTCATCGCAATGTTTGCAGTTTGCACCTTTTAATGCCAGTTTTTAGATTCCCTTTTCCTCAAAATCGGGTATGGAAGTTACGCAACTGTTAATTATTTACCCCCCCTGCCGGAACAATAAGAGATCAGCCTGTAGACCTGTAGTGCTAAGGATCGAGTGATGATCAACCCTTTTCCTCTTTCCACTCCCTACGGTAACACATGTTGACCCTTTGGGTACAACTGTAAGCCAATTGGGTATGTTACGAGGTTAAGCTTATGAACATGTTGCAGACGATGTGATACAATTGAGTTAGAGTCAAGTTTTAATTGTGTTGCCCAGAGGAACACCTTGCAAACAATGATATTATTTGTAAAATGATCTTATGGATATAGCATTCTCACAGTCATGCGCATGATTGATCAGGTGACCGATGGTGCATATGATGGTACTAAGCTGAATTTTGCCACCCAAGCTGTTCTCTCTGACAACAAACTTGATCAAAGCATTGGTTATAGTGTTCCTCTCGAGATTATGCCCACTGGACAATTTGAGCCACTTTATAAGACAAAATTAAGTGTACAGGTATCTTTCAAACTTCACACCTCTATTAAATAATTCTCATGTCCACCACTGTCCACCTCGGGATTAATTCTCGCCTTTTATTCATTTAAGGATGGTGAGCTTCCAGTATTGCCATTATCTGTTTATGGAGCAGTCGCTATGGCTCATAGTGAAGCTTCTGAGGAGTTATCATCACCGAATCAGTTCTTCTTTTATCTGTATGACAAGAGAAATGTAAGCCTTAAGCCCTTAACCTATTCTTAAACGTGCTTTCGATCTACTCTAGATCTATCTATGCATACAGGGGTCAAATATCTGATATTTTGCTTGGATGGTTCTCATGATTGTTGTTGGATGAACTGAGTCAACTTACTATTAGGTTATCCATCAGATGATGCACCGACATTTTACCAGTGCGTCAAAGGCTCCTGGTAATAACTAAACCTGGCAAACATGTCATTCTGGTCGTGTTAGTTAGTGTCGGTGTTTCGAGTTATATTGTACACTTTGAGTCGGATCTTGTTGGGTCATAGTATGTTATTATCATGTCTTTTAGCCAGCGAGTCAGTCCAGGTCGGTTCAGGTCAAACATAGTTCGGGAAAGCTGCGGGTCGGATTGAATTTTTAACTGTCTGGGACTCGGGTCAGTCTTTTTGGGACTACTTTTGTAGGTGAAGGGGGATCATGCATAAGATGATATCAGTGTTTCATCTTTATCTATACAAATTTGACATCACTTATATTCCGCAGGCTGGATTGGGAGGGCTATCTTTTGATGAAGGTCAATTCTCTGTTTTCGGGTATGCTCTTAATGGTTCATTCTGTGGTTTAACCCCGGGATTCTTCTTTTTTCCCTGCAACTTCACCATAACACAAGGAATGCTTTCATGTAGTTACACAACAGCGGGCCGAGATGTTCTTCCTCAAATAAAGACGGGAGATATAATAAGATCTGCAAAGCTCATAGAAGGCAAAGATCGCCTCGTACTGCCAAATCAAAGTTGAGAGTGCTCTTATCTCACTCAATGAAAGCTCCGTCCAGTGTCTCCATTTATAGCTTCAATTATTTCCATGACTTTCATCATGCTGTTCTTTCTTCCCCACCTTCAACGAGGTGAGGAATCGATTTATCTTCAAAATGTCATCTTGATAGAGGTCTTTCAATGCCGGATTTCAACAGTTCTGCCCAATTTTTATGGTTCAATCTCATATTCATACAATACTGTACAATTATATCTTAACATTTATAATTGCAATTTTTGCATAAATTCCATTCATGACATGTCATAGCTGTAATGAATTTCTTTCCGCTTTCTCTCTTTAGTGTAATTTACCGTCAGTGCTATGTATATCATGTTTATAAATTATAATACCAGTTTCGTAAATTCTGCTGAAATAGGAATGCATTTCGATATCAAAAATTTGTGTTTTCAGTGGCAGGATTTTTTCTATTTCGGATAAGTGGGATAATTTTTGTTTTTTCAATTGGTGACGAAAATATGCCCCTAAACCATGGGTTATTAAGAATATACTTGTAGAAGATGATCCCTTTTTACCATGTCATTTGCGGTATTCTTGAGGCAACGGGATAATGTGGTCGTTGATAATGACCACCCTGCTATCTCTGGACTCGTACAGTCGTACCCTGTGGTTATTTGATCATGAGCCACACAATGTATGCTAGAGATGTCTTTTAAATCAAATTGACTATTACATTTTGCTTTCTTAATGCTTACTGTATTAATGTATTATGAATTAGTCGACTGTCGATACATTTTGCCTGCAATTTATTCTACATTAGATATATGTGCCAGATCGATTTCGTGCCATGAATATTTATGCATGGCTGTGAAAATTAGGAATATGTGATGGTGATGACATTTTAAGGTGCTAGAAACACCCAAGTCAAGATAGTTAAGGAGTTGTAGATTGTTTTGATGAGGTTGTTTTCATCAAGGGGTCTGGCTTTCTGATATCCACAAATGTAATGTGAAACTGATTGGTGGCTGTTCAAAGCAGATAATTCTGACCCATTTGGAACCCATTTGAAATCCAACTTTCACATGCTTTAGGTGAACTAGGCAAATCGGGATCGGGATCGGGTCCGGGTCGAGCATTTTCGAATCCTTCAGATTCGAATTCCATGGGGTTACATAGGAATCTACTTGATTGGGTCTGACAAACGGGCGATTAAGATTGAATTCTATTGATTCCCGACTCAGATGACTCGTTCCTTTGGTTCAATCACCCCTATATTACGAGTACGGTTTAGTGTCACACAGCGACACAACGAACCCGGATCTGAAAGCTCATCGGTTTGTCTAAATCGATATGCAATCAAATAACTACAATGAGTACCCTAAAATGTGCTCCAAATTTAAAACTAGAATCTTATTGAAATCCTAAAACCTCTAAAAAAACCCAAATCGAAATACTAAATTGACCGAAATTCATATTTTACAAGTTAAATCTCTCTCCATTCAACAATGAAATGTTTTAACTTACATTTGTAATGAAAAAAATCAAAGAAATTGACTCATCTCCTTTGCATCAACCCCAACCTGGTCACAATCGAATTTCACCAAACCAAACCTAAACATGATATTGTATATACTCCCTCCCATCCAGACCAAAGGTAACACTTGCTTTTTGGCACTATTCATAGTCGTAGGAAATCTTTGATATTATGCTTAATCTATAAGACAAAATATAGTCATGTGGGATCTAGTTTGATTTATCGTCATGAATGCTATAAGAATATCAAATTTTTATAATTTTAAATAATGTGTAACTAAAGATATTCACGTTGCAAAACGTGTCTCGACAAGTGTGATAAAGCAAGTGTTACCTTTGGTCTGGATGAGGGAGTACTAATTAGTATGAACAACCGTAAATAGACATGGCAAACGGATCAACCGGGTCATTTCAGTTCGGAGTCGGGTCGATTTCAGGTTTATTGTCTTTGGGTCACCGGGTTCGGGCCAAGATGGGGTCTTGGGTTTTGGTGTCGGGTCGGATTCAAGCCTGGTTGTTCGGGTTGGCTCATTCGAATCGGGTCAATTTTGCAAAGTTTAACCGTTAACAAACCTAACTCCGTCAAATAAAAACCTCGAATAACACTCGCTATAACATTACTAATCCTACCCAACCCGAACAAAAACCAAATGTTTTTTACTTTTTTTCCAAGGTTTGAGAAGATTCCAATTTGTTTTTTTTTTCCTCCAAGTACTAAATTCCTCAATTATAAAATCTTTAAAGAATCTCTAGCACCCAATTTTTCAATTTGGAGAAACACACAAAAACATTTCATCATCCTCTTCTTTAATCTTTCTCCCACCACACAACTCTCCATCCATGGCTTCCCTCCACACCATTTCCCCCATAACCAAACCCACCATCAAACCCCCCACTAAACCCACCACCACTAAACCCTCACCCGCATACCTCTCCCTCCCCACCACCGTACGCCGCCGCAGCCTCGCCGTGTCAGCTGCCACAACAGCCGGAAAAGATATTGATATGATCCCACTTCAAACCCTTGAAGGAGGAATTGATGGTGGCGCGGTGGTCGGTGGTGGCGGAAGTGGTGGTGATGGTGGTAGTGGTAGCGGTGGTGGGAGTAATGGGGAGGATGTAAACAAGGGAGTGGTAGATAGAGCTATAAATGCAACAATTGTTCTAGCAGCTGGTTCTTTTGCTATTACTAAGTTGCTTACTATTGATCATGATTATTGGCAGGTCTCTTTTCTTTCTTTCTCAATTCTCTTTTTCATTTACAACTTTTTTCCGTCTCGATCATTTGTTTACGTTTTCTTATCCTGTTTTAAGTACGTGCAAGTTGGTATATGGAGTATGATTTACCAGTTACTTCTCCCTCCGCCCCGGCCATTTTGTTATGTTTTGTTATTTTGTTTTAAGCAGGTGAAAGTTGGTAACTTTTTATCAATTTCGTTCTTTGTGCCAAAAACAAATGTGAAATATGATCGGGACTTAGGGAATACAATTTCATTATATAATGTTCACAAATTCTTGTTTAAGACCGGCATATGGTCTTAAACATGAAACTCGTCAAATAGATAGATGAGGTAGCACATGACTACATGACCCGTCTTACCCTAACACGGATTTGGCCAACAGATATTCGAGAGCAACTGTATAAAGTTTGCTTCTTTTCAATATATTGGTATTTTGTTTTGTTAGATCAGTTCAAGGGTTATTTTGGATGATTTTATTAGGTGTATATGTGTGTTGCTATGTTGGTTTTGAGCTTACACATGATCTGATTGATCATTTTGTAATGTATTGGACTAGAATAGTCTTGAATTATGTTTTGAGTGTTCGAGATGGAGATGGATATTGGTGTGGTGGTTAATCCATGTCAGTTGATTTTACAATTTCTGTGATAAGAAGCTGGTTTTCTTAGTATAAAATTGGGTAGTAAGATTGTTTACCAGGGTTTTTGAAAAGATAATTCTCGGTAGAGATTTAGATGCAATTCTTGATACAATTATCATTTTGGGTTGCGCGGAAGTTTCAAACGTAAGAATTGGTTAGCCGAGTTTTGTGTTGGAAATTCGGTTATGTGTTTTTGTGGTTGATTGGAATTTGGAAATGATGTTGGTGAAAACTTACTTGGGAGTTGGGAAGATATCCTCTTTCAGATAGTTGCTTTAACTGCGAATGTAAGAAGTTCTTTAGCTGATAAATGGTGAGAATATAAGTGAGATTGAGAAAGGCTAGCTGGGTGGCGAATTGAGTGGGGTTTCGTAGATGCTAACTATTTTAGTTGGTAAAGTTTTTGAAGGTTGTAGATGAGACTTAAGGTGATGTTTTAAAGTTTCTGCTTCGAGCTGAGTAACTTGCTTTGAGCTAAATGTGAATGATAGTTAAGAATTGGATTTTTACCGAGGCTTGAGATGCCTTCTACAGCTTGCTATCGACAATTTTCACCATTCCTTAGAGTATCGAAGAAGAAAATTGAGACGTCTTAATCTATATCTGTGAACTTCATAAATCAGGGAGAGTAGAAAAGCTTAGCTCATATGTTGCTTTTGAATAGGATGGCTCATAAGTTTGTATGTAAACCTGCTGCATTTTGTTTTCTGTTCTTCTGTGGAAAGAAATATTTGACGATAGATATAAATTGTTCAGAAGTTAAACCAACTTCACTGTTCTGTTATTTCAGGGTTGGACGATATTCGAAATATTGAGATATGCCCCTCTACACAACTGGACTGCCTATGAAGAATCTCTTAAAACAAATCCTGTACTTGCAAAAATGGTGATTAGTGGAGTGGTGTACTCAGTCGGGGATTGGATAGCACAGGTTAGTATTGCAATTAATCGTTCTTGATATGAACCTGGGTTGATTTTTTGACCTTTTTCAACAGTCTGTAACACAGAGTATGCTAATTTACGAACAATTTTGTTTTTAGTGCTATGAAGGGAAACCGTTGTTCGACTTCGACCGTGCTCGTATGATAAGGTCAGGGCTTACTGGATTTGCCCTGCACGGTTCTCTGTCTCATTACTATTACGAATTCTGTGAGGTAATCCTTGCTAAATTTCACATCCCCTCGACTTCTCGAGTATGTTCACTATTCACTAATCACTAGTACTGTTTTTACATGCATTTCTAACCCAAAGTTATGGCTTGCA
>JAGPOY010005285.1:0-11136 GCA_018983105.1 Silene uniflora
GAATATGATGATGGTGATGCACGGTAAAGGGTTAGGGTTTTAAGGGGTAAAATGTGGGTTTGGGTAAAATGATGGGTAAATGGGTCATCATGTTCTCAACCCAACATTAACATAAAATGCAATCCCGACTAACGACATGACTCACTTAGATACCTTTACAATATAGCGATGCTATTAACTAAATAATAATAATATCGATAATATCGGTTTAATCGCTAATATAAAATACGGGGTATTACACTAGGATCGAAATTTTTGAAAGAACACTGATAGCATGTAAAACAGAGAAGAAGAACGAAAGAAATAAATGTGGGGAAAGATTAATGTATTATTCCATTGTGTACAAGAATATATAGTACAAGATACAAGCTAATATTGACGGAAACAATATATCCTAATGACGGAAGGAAATAATGCTATACATACAAAATATTCTAACAGCTATATGAATTATATGCTAGGATATGCACAACGGTAACTTGCCATAGTTGAAGATATGGCTGACGAAATACCCAAAGCTACGCCTTGCCATGCCAACCACCTGCCTCCCGTCACTACTAGAAATGCAAACCGTACTGCCTATAATCTTAAATTTTCCGGGAAAAGGGTTTAGGGTTCGATTTCCTGGCGCCGACGGGGCGTCTGAAAATTGAACCCTAAGCCCCTTTTCCGGTGACTCTGTCGGCTTCGCCGCCGGATTTTGAACCAAAAGACACCCTAAGAGGACATGAGTGAATCCTTTTTGGGGAAAGGGTATAACTAGGGCGGTGGTGACGGCTTAGGACGATCGTAGTCGATCAATTTGGTGCATGTAGACACGTTGGAATCCGTCGAGTCTAGTGGTGGTGTTGTGGCGGTGCAGGACGATGGTCTTTGTGTTTTGGCGGTACCGTTTTGGGGAAGCGTGCATATAGATATTGAATGAAAGAATATGAAAAGTGATTTAAAACGGATGTGTTTGAGTGTTTGAGAAAGAAGATATGGAGGTTGCAAATTAAAGGGCTGAAAATATGGAGACCTTAATTTTGATTGGATAGTGGAATTGGTAGTAGTTTTTTTTTTACTATTGAGATAAATAAATAAATAAATAATTAAACAGTAAGAAAAAAAGGCTCTTAATGGATGCCCCGGGGGCGCTTGTTATCTTTTGCCTTCTACATAATAAGAAATCAAACAAAAATTATCATAAATTATAAATCTCTTACTATTATCCATGATTAAAAAAATCTTAAAAATATTCAGATACAGTTGCATCTATAAACTGTGTTCTTTATGTTTCCTCCTTATAACTAGCCCTACGTACCTACCAAGTAACCAATATGAACTAAATTTCGACTAATTTTCATAAGCCCTATGGAAAGTTACCAAAAAAACGATAAAAAATAAGCTGATAAGAACTAAAGAGCAATTGAATTAACTGTTATACCTGGAAAATTTCAATTTACCAACACACAGAAAGAAAATGATTTTATGCAATTCAGAGGTGCAGTATCATTTTGTTACTGAATATTTAACGATGAACTTAATTTGGAACACTTTCTTTGGTAGTCCTCCATTGTTTCGAGTCTTCAAACAGAATACTCGCTATCGCAACCAATAAATTTATACTTGTATGTCACCTTTTTATGTCTTGCCGCGAAAAAAATGTTTTGGCCATCAAATATATGACATAATAGTTTAGACTCCAAGAAGCACATAGTAGAGTATTGTGATCGGCAATGCAATTAACATTCCAAAGATGACCCTGCATGTTTCAAACATAAATCCAGATGAGGCATTGAATCACAAAAATTATAAATAATGCAAAATTTAATATTCATTAGAGCATCTTTCAATCAAATGTGTTTTTTAAGAGATAAAAGCCGAATTTTCACTTGAACAAGGCGACTTTCAATCAAATGCGTTTTTTTTTTTCTTAATAAAAATTCAGGAGTAGATAACATTTTGATCAAACAAACTTAAAATAAAGATAAGCTCAAACTTAAGTTTGTCTTGAATTTTTTTTTTTTTTTTTAAATCGCCTTTTTAACGAGGATGAAGCAATTTGGGGCCCTTCAAATTATGGGTTTTGTTATGAGAACCTTATAAAACTTATCTTACGGACTCAAAAATCATATTGAATTCAAACAACATAATTTAACATGAAGTTGGTATCACAGTACGTCAGTACACACAGGTTTTAGCAAGCTAAGTCTTGAGTATTCATCATACACAAACATAACAAACTTATTTTACGGATTTAAAAGATTATTAAAGGTTGTGTTTTACAAAAAAACCATATTTTGGAGTGAATTCAACAAACTTCTAGTAAGTGTGAATTAACTAGATTTTTTAGTTATTGTAACGATCCCATTTGCATGGTATGGATATGAGTCCCACATCGGTCGTGTGGGAGGCTTATGTAGGATTAATATAGATCTTGGGAGAACACACCCCCAAAATCTAGCTCAAAGGGTGGTATAGCCCAAGTCTATATAAATCCCACATAATCCTCCCACACGACCGATGTGGGACTCGTGTCCCATACCATGCAAATGGGATTGTTACAGTTATTTATCTTGTACTCCGTATGTACCATGTAATTGTGAATCTATGAATTATGATTAATATGACATTTGGTGGCAAAGCGGAGGTTACTGCAGTGGCGGCGACTGTTACCCCTAGCTCCGCCACTGGGTTACCGGGACTGTCGTCCCTCACCAGCAATAAAAAAGCCGAAAGATTTTAGTTAAAGCCATTTGTTACACTACTTATTGACTACTAATTCAACTCCTTAAACTTCTAATCCATGGTATCAGTCCTTAATTTGAAATAAACAGTGATCAAACTAATATTCAAAATGTGAATTTTTTTAAATTAATAGAAAATAGGGAGTAAAGTAACAAACTTACCCAGTGCTTAGAATATCAGGATGCACATTATACTCCTTTGCAAACACAAATGGTACAATCCCCTGCGGAAGTGCTGCCTGAAAACAATGTTCACAATTTACTTCTACTTCTAAATTTATTCCAACTGCTTAGAGGAAATATAATTATGCATCCATACATTTGTATAAAAATGGGAGAAATAACACACACCTGAACAATGGCAGCATGCAATAGATTACCACGAAGGCCGACAGCAATAGAAGTAGCAGCAATCACGGCAGGGCCTGTCAAGAACCTGACTGCCATGGCAAATGTCGCTACTCGTTTTCCACATGCTATTATCTTTGGTTGCAATGCCATGAACAACCCTGTTCTCCCAATCCCATACCAAAACGAATTTTAATTAGTTTAACTAACATATACGGAGTATCATTTTTTGTTCGTAAAAGGATTAGAGGCGTACCTAGACTAAACATAGCCATGCCCAAACCTGCGTCCGATAATATTGATATGGATCCCTTTACTATTGTTGGCATTTCGATGTTCCATCTGTTGTCAAGTTTTGCAAATATTAGTTGATGAAGCAAAATATGATGTTACTCAAAGCCAAACTGTTTGAACTTTGTCGGAATACAATCAAAATATCTTGCAAAGCAAATTGACCAAACCCAAACTTAAGACAAACTGATAAGTTGAAAACGAATACAAGTATACAACTACTGCTTAGAGGAGTAAAAGCAGTGCTTACTTGAAAGAAACGAGAGACCAAGCTAAGCCGAAAAGACTAGAGTAAGTGTTGGGATTACGAATAAGTTTCCTCCACACCATGATAAGTATGAGTCTAGTCATGACACTGGCAGGAGGCATTCTATGCTTCCTTTCTACATCCCCTTCTTCCATTTCTTCCGCCATTTTCTTCTGATATGGTGAGCCGCTGATTGGAAATTGTGGCATCTCATCACCGTCCACTTCCTTTTCCCCACTCATTTTTCTTGCTGGACTCTTGCTCCCCCGGAAATCATTCATTCCAGCTGAATCCAAAATGCAATTGGCAATATGTTATAAACCTAGTAGTAGGAAAAACTTGGATACCTTATTACTAAGTACTCTTGCTCCATCTCAGTCATTTGTTTACGTTTGATTAAAATACCCCTCGCATTAAATATAAAAGGTAAACAGATGACTGGGACGGAAAGAGAAATAATTTATAGGAAGATGGTGTACCTCTAGCAGCAGCAATCTCTTGTTGAAGAACGGCCTTAGAAGAGTCGAGTACCCCAAAATCGGCAGGAGGTGACTTATTATCAGTAGCATTATTCTTCATATTCTCAGAAGCAGGAGATTGACTTGAACTCCATACAAACATGTGAAGATCCTTACTAGGGGGCGTTGGAGGGTTTCCACCATCTTTCTTCTTCGCCCCACCACCCGAGGTGGTAGCCCCCGCAAACATAGGATTTGGAGGAGGGTAAGCCGGTACTGATCCAGCACCGAACAACTCACCACTTACACTTCTACCAAATCTCCTGTTGCCTACACCGCCACCTGCTTAAAGTACATAAATAAATACGAATAATTCACTAACATCAAATATCCACTAAGAAAAACAAGTCCACTATATGATCACACACCTTGTTGAAGTTGAAGTTGTTGTTGCTTCATAATCATTTCCTCGTCGAAGTTTGATGTTCTTGGTGTAGGCCCTTTAGAAGACTGAAGAGAGAAGACATCCCCACCACCACTTCCTTGAGGGTAGAACCCGGAACCACTATAGGTGTGTTTGGGACTAGCAGCCTTGCTAGCGAACATGGCATAGAAATCGGTTTGGTTAAAGCTGGAAGCTCGAGGAGTAGGCTCTCTCGAGGATTGGATACTATAGATCTCAACTCCGGTTAAATTTGAGGCCCTTGGTGTCATTGAAGTCAGTGAGTGGATGTGTGACTTGTAGTGTGACCCTGACACCATGCTTGTGGCCGTTGACCGGCGGACCACCACGTGGAGTTTCCCATCATCTCCTATTTCTGCGTCTGCCTGTTAGATTTGGTTAGTATATCGTAGTGTTGGAGCATCACGTATACAAATTAAGGGAAACAAAAGTGCTTGTGTTATTGTAAAACTGTCGGTTATTTTACTTAATTACCCCCTACGCTATTAAGGTCCACTAACTATCATAATTGGCTAATAAGGACATTAAGGTAATTTGTTAAATAGTTTTATAATGTTTTATCGTAAATCTGTTTTACTAGAGATTTTGCTCGGCAACAATGTGAAACTTTGATTTGTACTCATTCGATCATATATAATTTATTGAATCCAAATATTATTAAAAGAAATTAACTAAACAATTATATAAGCATGATAAAAATAGTTTATGATCAAAAGTAGTCAAAACCATAAGAAAAAGAATGAGCAATACTTGAAGTGGTTCCCTTCCATTAAGTGAGATGACATCGGATTCAACCCGAAAAGAAGTAATTGAAGCAGCGGTCTCAGGAAATTGCTCGGCAATAAGCAGTTTAGCGCCTCTATACTCAAACAAGAACAACATAAGAGTGTACCAAATAACACTTTGTAACACAACAATTTGTACCATAAGACCCCCACTACTCTGTCCATACATAGCCGATAATAGAGGGATTCCCATGACTAAAGTATTCGGCAGGGTCGACAATGAGAACAGGGTAATCATCCACTCGAGTTTCGCCTTCTTGCTTATGGCCAACCATAAGAAGAGTGCTGAAAGAATGACTAATTTTTGAAGACTATCCGCGGCTATAAAGTGGTAATTCATTTTGTAGATGTTGTTGGTTGAGATGAAGTGGAATGAGAGGAGTGGCACGGCGAAAACTGCCACAAACCGGTTTATGCCGGAACATTGGTCCGGGGTGAATATTTTCCACCACCGGACTGATCCGTACGCTAGTATCATAGCCACGTATAATGGGGTGATCGCGGCAAAGACATCGTATATGTCTTTTCCTGTGATCATTATTGTTTTGTTTACAAACCAGTATCAGAGGCCCGTGGTATGCTTATAACCGGGTTTTTACAACAGGAGGTTATGGAGTTATTTAACAATGTAATAATAATGAATAACTAATAATGTGATTTGGGTTGTTTTCCTAGTTTCTCAAGGTGGAATTGCTAGGAAGAGGGTGGAGTGTGTATGTGTTAATGAGTAAGAATAATGTATGCTTCTGTATTAATTAGCTGAAATAGCTGTAAACTTGTACTAGAAAGTAGCAATTGCCAAGGGAGGAAGTGGAAAGAATCGTGAGTAACGGAAAAGTGTTTTCAGTGTAGAACCAATGTATTAAAAAAAATAGTACGTAATTATAAGAGCGATTCTGACAAATTTAAGACTTTGGTTCATTAATATAAGAAAATTTTACTACTTGCGCTTAAGTAATTGACCTTTAAATTTACATATAGGAACAAGAAGAGATTTGCTTGCCGGAAGAATATGCCTTTAGTGTTTCGTGATCTACCCACAATTTATCGAATTACTTTATTTTGTTAACATACTGAGTATATAAATTTCTTGACTATTTATTTAATCACTTTGATAGCTACTTATTCACTATGATTTAGCTAGGTTTGGAATAGTCTCTCAATAACTTAAGTAAAAAACTCAAGTAAAAGACGTGCGAAACTTGTAAAAATATTAGTCACTGTATTTACTAAGATCTCTAGCTAGAAAAAAATAGTGAAGAATTTCTTCCCATTAATTATTTAAAATAGAATTTTTTTATATCCTAGTATAACTAGTGATTCTATAGTAATGACTAATGAGTGTAAAGTTTGTGTTTGAATGGTCTTTTCACATTTTGTATTATTGTCTGATACTCAAAGGTAATATATAATATGTAAAAACACATTTTTATTGAATGTTGTTTTCTCATGATGTATAAGGATAATTTTAAACAAAATTAAGCTAAGCATTGAACTTTATATACATACAATTCTAGTATGTTTTTACATATGCAAATAATTGTTCTACTTCTAAATTTAGTATGGTAAATTAGTGAATTAATAATATGCCCCTAATATTTGAACTACCACAGACCACAGTACCACTCCCCTAATCAAAAGACATTATCTCCCAATCTTCATGATTAAAAGGATAAATTTGTAAATTTGCCCATATTTCTTAATTCTATCTAAATAGAAAGTAGGACAATAAAAGTGGAATGAAGGGAGTACAAAAAAAAGGTTAAATTAAGAAATATTGAGTCGTCAATTAATGAACAACCTAAAATGGTAAGTCGAACTTCAATCCACTGTCGTTGTCACTAGATTCCACCATGGTTATCCACCCTTCACTCCACACCTCCACCAATCGCACCCCCACTCGCACCAATCACCTGAAATTAGACCTAAGAAATGGGTTATCCGTGTCGAGTCGGATCAGACATTTCCAATTTGATCATTTGCAGGTCAATAATTATCAGGCTAGGTCATTTTTGGGTTGAGTCACTCGAGGTCGAGTCATTTTAAATCGGGCCACTTTGGATTGTTTGGGTCATTTTGGGTATTGAAATAGGTCACTTCAGGTCTGTAGGTCATTTTGAGCCACCTTAAGTCGGTTCATTTTTGGGTCACGTCGAATCACTTTCGAGTCACGTCGGGACACTTTCGGATCTCAAGTTGAGTCATTCAAATCGAGTTGGGTTTAACCGATTTACCTGAAATCACCATCTTATTTTCGGATTTCGATCCTCTCCAGTTCTTTCTCTCTATTTCCTCTCTAATACACCCCTATTTTATTATATTTCCTCTCTTTTTATTAAAACTTTATTTTTATGAAACAATTACAAACTTTGGATGATCATAAGATTTAATCCGAACCGTTTGCAGAAAATGGATGTCCATTCTTTTGAGGAAATGGAGACAATTCGGACCGCTTATTTTCCTTCATGTGTACTTCTTCATAAATCATTTTTATTCCTATTTGTTTTTATAAATTTTAGGAGGGCTATGGTAGCTTTACAAAAGGCATATTGCCGACTCTTGCCCTTGCTATAAGGAGAGCATTCCCACAAGATTGCTCATACAGTCATACATATGCTTCTTCTATTTCAGTCAATTAGCTTAATATGACTATTTTCTTCTCCTATATAAAGTTAAACTGCTCAGTTAAGTACGGACTACAATGGATGAAAACAACTCACATACGTCTGCTTATTGCATTCGAAATTGCGTTGTTACATTAAAAGGCTTATCTTCGTAAAATTTGTCATTTAAAAATTCAAATTCGTATGTCGCTTAGCGGCAGAAATGTATGTGCCGGTTCTGGTGGCCTAACAATAAAAAAAATGAAGACAACACTGTACACAAGATTGCAAGATCAAATTAACAGTACTTCGAAGTTGAAAACCCGGGTTTACTTGGCTGGATTTGATTAAATTACTCTGTATATGTTATCGCTCTGAAACTTAGGTACGTCATTCACGTAATCACGGTTCCCAGTATGATAACAGAGTATAGTGTAAGACAGTCTCACGCTACGAAGTATTAGATGATTTCTTTATATATAATGACTCATTTGTAAGTGAGACCGTCTTATTCTAAAATTTGTGCACGACATGATTAACAATAAGATAACTAGAGAACATAGAAGATATTTTGTGATTAATTATATAGTGGGATTGTACTTGTAGTAGCTCAGACTGCGGCACTGCAAACGTTACGGCACATGAACTTGTTGAATTTCATTAACTAGCGGTGGGATTGAATATTTATTGACAAGAGCCTGGAAACTTTCAAAATATAGTCAGATCTCATTAATTTGTTTTAATTGGTCAAAACAAATATTATCAGTTTATTTTAATGGAATCTGTCTCAACTTGTTCGGACATTGTTATCTGTGGTTGCAGGATAATGCATCTTAACTCTTAAGTTTCAGACAAACCAAGCTTTTTTAATTGAGTTTTAAGCCTTGTTTAGGGCTTAATTATTCAGAGAAATTTTCAAATAATCCAAGAAATAACATTTTTAATTTATGGTTCAGATTAACATAGATTCTCAAATCTTATGCATGAATGCATGGCAAAAGCTAACGCGTATAGTCTTAGAACTAGACATTGACTTGTCATCTGGGTTCGTACATACGAAGTGGTTCAATAAGAGAGGAGTATTTCCTGTATATTATGTACTTTAGGTCGAGTTCCACGGCAGGAAGTAGAGTGATCACAGCCAAGGTTAGGGCCGGGTTGCCCAAGAAACCCGGACTCTGAACTGGCTTGCAGCGGGCCCCAATTTAATTGGAGTTCGTGGTATCATATATAGTAAATATTATAGAGAGAAAAAAATCTTACATTATTATCACCTTAAGTTGTGAAATTGAAAGAATATTACTTTGTACTATATATACAAAGAACGTCTCGCTCTATTGTTGAAAGTACATTATCGTTTTATTTCTAAGTAGACCCCGCAATATTCTCCATGTTCTCTCCCATATTTTTTTCAATCAAGTTGAACAGTTTGATGTGTGACTGATATTACATAATATGAGTAATAATTATGTATACTAAAATCTTATTTATCTTATTTCTTATTTATAAAACAAACAATGTTTTAATGTTGAAAGTACATTATTTTTTTAAGTAGGCCCCACTATGTCTCCCATGTTGTCTACCATATTTTTGTGCTTTTTTATAGAGAATACACAATGATAATGTATAATAAAATATAAAATCCGTTCATGCAGAAAAAATATAGTCTAATTTAAAATAACACACATTTTTTCTGATTTAATTGCATAATCAGAAATGAGTAAATTAAGATAAAATATACGATTCAAATGAATTATGTATGTCATACTTCCTCCGTTCCATTTGGTTCTTTACGTTTGCTTTTTCGGCACTATTCATCGGTAAGGAGAATATTCAATACAACTTCTAATATATAACATAAAAGATAGTCATGTGAGATCTTGTTTAAATCGTCTAACCGAGTGGATTACAAATATCAAAATTTTATAATTTTTAGCAACATGCAACTAACGATATGAACAAAAGAAAACGTGCATTGGCATGTGTGTATAAAGCAAACGTAAAAAATCAAATGGAACAGAGGAAGTATTAAATATCAAATCACACAATAATTCAAAAACTGACGAAAATAAAAATTTGATATAAGCCATTTATCAAACTAAACTGCGTAAATAAAATTAACGAGGATGTAAATCAAGAGTTGGAAAATATAATCACAAAAAATAGAAAAAGTAGAAAAACTAAATTAAGTCAAACAAGGATAAAATCTTAAGAAAAATTACTGACCAATATTAAATAAAAATAACCAAAACTATACTGCACCAAAAATGTTATTGAAAAATTTAAATAAAAACAGAACATATTGTTCTATAAAAGCAAATCCTTTGAAAAATATATAAATTTATAAATCTAATTCTTTTTCATTTGCATGAAATACTTTACTTAAAGAAAAAGTAGCTAATTAATTTAGGTCGAAATTGATGAACAAAAATATGAACAATGTTTGCAAGGTCTATGATTTATGAAAAAGTAGCTAATTAAGCGGATGGTGTTTCTTACAGAATACATTTTAAAGAGATTTATGAAGTATTTTTCTAGGGTTTTTTGTCTGACACCACCTTTAATATTAAGCCTTTTGTCAAACACCACCTTTAAAAAAAATTCTGGCATTTTGGTACCTTTAAGAAAAAAAATTGTAAAACACAACCAAATGGTCAGAGTTTGACCAAAATAAAAAAAATCCGGGTGTTGACTTCTCTTTATAAATATTCCCACGTGCGAATCCTTTTCTCTTTTTCTCTTTAATCCCTTTCACTTCAACCCCTTAAACTTCCCTAACACTCTATCCTTCTTCTATCATCTATCTATCTATTTGTATTCCTCTTAATCTCTCTGTCGCTCTCTTTCTCTCTTTAATCCTTCATCTCCATCAATCCTGATTATATCTGGATTTTACAGCAATTTTGTTTTCCCCTTAATTTCTCTTCAAATTACGGGTTTAATAGATCAAGTCTTTCATCTTATCTATGGGCGACTAAACAAACAACCCCCGATATTGTTACTAGACGGGCTACAATTTAGCAAGTAGATCATTTTAGTCTCCATGTGGATACAATGTGACACCCTCGGTTTTCGCGGAAAAGTAAACACATATTCTAGAGAAAATTTGCGTGGATATGTTTGTAATAGGTTCAATTTGATGAAAACCTGTAGATTTTAAAAACTTTGAACCTGCTAAAAACTTTATCCTTTCGGAAGGTGTCTCAACATAC
>JAGPOY010005286.1:0-11215 GCA_018983105.1 Silene uniflora
TTTCTCAGTTGCATCCATGGCCGTTTTAGTGACTTTCCATGGCGACGCTCTTATCCATTCCCCAAATTTCAGCTCACCCTCATCATAAGGGCCCTCCTCGCAAACCTTTTCCCGTGACCAAACATCCCACAGCCGTAGCAAAAGATGGCCGGCAACCTCTCATACTTAACCGGGAACTTCTCCAACAACCGTTAGGCAATCGAACCACCACTGACGACTTCGGAGGCTTGCGAACATCATGAACTATGCGAATTCGCACTGCCCTTTCTATCTTCGGATTAGGAATAGCATCCATACGAATAAACTGCCCTACTTGCCCCCCTAGCCGCCTCAAATTAGCCTCATTAGTTCGTCCTCGAATAGGAAGGTCATATATACGAGTCCACAACGGCACAAGGAAGAGCGGGGTGTCAATTAACTTCCCTGTGTCATTTGGTTCATCAAGGCACCACACAAACTTATCAAAGTGTCAAGGTTGGCCTTCGATAATACGACTTTTATCATTCTCGTTAGCAAAACGAAAAGCGAAAAGTTTATGTTTAGCATCAATAACATTACCTATTATCGTTCCATTAGGGTTCCACAGTTTCGTCATCACATCGACCGCCGCACGAACGTTAACTGCTTTGGAAGCCCATAATTTACCAACCAGCAACAAACCAGATCGAGCTTTGTCCTTTTCATCATCACCCACATCCCAAACAAAACTGCCATCCACGCCATCACCCTCCGTATCAATATGCTGCTTGCCCCCCCTACGCCCTGGATTGCTCGATTCTGCCATATATCTCGCAAAAACTACCAAACAAAAACGTAGAGAAAGAAGGTAACCACTCAGGAAAACTGAAAGAAAACCCTAGCTCTACGTTTGGGAACGTAGGAGGAGGCCAAGAAAAGAAGGGAAAACAGAGACAAGCAAGGACAAAATCTCCACAGGAAACCCGTGATGTTTTGGTTAACAAAGAACTACACAACAGTCAACAACCATTGAACTACGAGTTGCATACTATAATTACTTGCATTGGAATATATATATTTGAGGCCCCTTGCTAATTGGAGCCCCGATTCTTAGAACGGGTTGAACCGCCTGTTCAACGGCCCTGGATACATCAACATATATTGGACGTGTCCTTTAACTTCGGCTTCATAAGGCAAATGAACCGGTAGCTGCTCCATGTAATTAAAAAAATAAAGGAGGAAAGATCATCTCAAGTTTACACAATATTTCTGGTATTATTTGCTTTTCGAGACGAATCATGTCATCAACACATATTGAGGAGGAACATAAATCTCGAAAAAATTGACTAACCTCAACAATTGCATTCCACGCGGCGGGCAGGATAAGATGTTTCAAAGCAACGGGTAACACTCGCTCCATAAAGCATGGCAATCATGGCTTTTCAAGCCTTGCAATTTTAGCTTCTTAAGGTCAACACATCGACTAATTAAAATCGGATGCATATCCATCAGGAAACTTCAACTTTCCTAACCACTCAAACAACACCTTCTTTAAGATTCGTCAAGAGCAAAAATGGAATTTGGCTTAGACCCGTCCTTACGATTGTGCAATTTGGGACGGTCGCAAAATTTCTTGAAGTCTTTTCTTGAACCAATACTATCACATGTACGGATGGCAACAGGTCGGGTCTGGGTTGGGTCCAGTAAGACCCGGATCCGTAACAACCAAATTGGACCCAAACCCGGTAGGGTCCAAAATTGGAGACTCATACCCGGACCCGATAGATATGGGTCGGGTCCAAGTCTACCCGCGGGTCCTATTTTTTTTTTTTTTTTTTACTTTAATAATTTATATATGTAATTCATTTTCTGCATTTGAATGTATATTTGGAACGGAAAAGAACCCAATTGCCTTCTCTTCAAGATCAATTTACAACAACAATCGACAAGAAATTCAAATCCTATCAAATATAACAATAAGATTACCAAATCGATTTTTCCTCAAAAAAATAAATAAAAATATTACCAAATCGGTTAATAAAGACGACAAGTTGAAGATTTAAATGTAAACTAAGTGTGGAACCTTAAAGCTAATATTAGGGAAAGTCGTCACCGGATGCTCGTCGAACACTCACAGGTCTAGTCTCGTTGTCGCCGGTCCTGTGGTTGTTGGTCACCAATCTTAGAAACTCAGAATTAAGAATGAGAGGAGAGGGTGATGAAGACAACCGGACGGGGAGTGCTTTTAATGGTGAGGGAGGCTTTCGCCTTTGAGAGTTTTAGAGTTAGAAGAAATGAGATTTGGGGAACGGGTGTGTGTGGCTGTGTGTTTTGTTTGTTAGATTTAAAGTTTTTTTTTATACGGGTTTACGGGGTGGATGAGAGTCCCATAAATTAGACTCGAACCCAGACCCGAAATATTTGATTAAGACCCATATCCGACCCATACTAGTTCGGGTCTCAAAACTTCAGGCCCGAACCTGACCCATTAGGGTCCGACCTGAAGGGTCTGGGTCGGGCCCCTGGCCCACTGCCATCTCTAATCACGTGTCTTTTTTTCTACATCCATAATCGTGTGAATTAGTTTCTCAAAGAAGTTCTTTTCTATGCGCATTATATCAAAATTATGCCTGATTAACATTGTTTTCCAATACAGATCCCAAAAAATGCTTCTTTTAAACCAACCGATCTTCGTCGTTTTCAACTCTTTAAACTCTTCTTGTGTACCATCAATAGTACTCCCTCCATCCCGGTCATTTGTTGTCCTTTGGTTTTGGCACAAAGACCAAGGAAAAAGGAGAGAGTCAATTACTAAATGACAAGTGGAATGAATTGAGTGTGAATGATTAAATTACTCATCAAGTTCATTCTTAAAATAGAAAGGACAACAAATGACTGAGACACCCCAATATGAAAAGGATAACAAATGACCGGGACAGAGGGAGTAGATGACAAATCACATATCCTCTCCCATAAGCCATCCCATAAAAGTCGATCCGGAGCATCATCAAGCACCTCCTAACCTTTTATGAAAGTTCTATTGTTCCTTCTATGTAGATGTTTATCCGGTAAGAAGTTTCTACTCCATAAAACAATCAAGCCAAAACTCATTTTCTTGAAATTAGGAAGCCGAAATGCTTTGCTCTTGTCCATGCAACAAGAACATGCCTTTTGTCCCGCAGTAGACCATCCAAATAGCTTACCATAAGTGGGTAAGTCATTGATTGTCCATAAAAGTCTTAGTTGAAATTTATTTTTTCGACGCATCATATGTTTCCACTAGAGGTGATAAAATGCGGGACGGGGTCGAGCTCATGTTAAAATTTAGGCCCACGGACAAGCGAGTTAGCGGATTTGGGATGGGGGTTAGTAGGCTAAGCCTTTGTAATTTTCTCAAAATGTCTTGTCCGCACCCACTGATTTTGCGGGCGGAATGGGCCGGGTACAATGGACGGCACAACCCATGAACAACTCTAGTTTCCACACCTAGTTCCCACAAATGTATACTCTTCCACCAACGGGTTGTAAATAAACATCTAAGTGACTTTTTGGGTTCTTAGGACCGGAAACAATAAGTGAGAAGAATATAAATTGCTTTTTCAAACACAGCCAAGGTGGTAAGTTATATATCATTCTTCTTGGTGGAAAAAAAAAAGATTTCAATTCTTCCAACTTATATGAGATGTAGATCTCTTCTTATTGAGAAACACTTGACACGTCTAGATATGGTCTTGCCAGGAAATTTTACAACACCGACTATCGCCCACGGTATTTTATGATATTTACAAAGTTACGTCACAGCCGCTGGCATGTAATAATACAATACAGCTCAATGGGCCAAAGCCGGATAACCGTAATTTACAAGAGAAGAACTTAAAAGAAACATTGGGGTACAACATACTGAGTACACTTTAGTACTTTACAGCATACAATCATTGACAATATTCAAGATGCATTGATTTCCAAACTGCTTTGGTTGTTCATCTTCATGTCCGATGGCATTACTCAACTGGGTCCAGTTGGGAGTAGGCTGGAATGTGGTCTGCTACCAGTCGATTTCCAGATTATGTGTTCAAGTTTAGAGCACAATTGCTTATAGAACTGTTGTGAAGACCCATAAGACGAGCTCAGAGGTGGAATAAACGTGAATATGAACTAATTAGCACGTAAAGCATACTAAATTTAGTAAAAATATTGTTTTCATGGGCGGACAACTCCACTGTTTTCATCTGCTTTTGGTCTTGCATTAAAGATGGAGAATAACTTGCTAAATTGGTTAGTATCATATTAACTGTGAAGTAGTAGTCATTCAATTCACAACTAAATTTTCATCATTGGTGAACTGAAAACAGACTGAGACAAGACAAGGGTAAGGCTGAGTACACTTGACTCCTTTTACCTTGCAGGATAGTTTAAAGGGGAAGGAGGGATGTTCAAAATAGGCTTATATCGCAGCAGGAATACGTAACAATTGCAGCAGGAAAAAGAAAGTGGCATATTCTAACCTTATGGTACTCAAGAGTGTCACCAGCAGCTTTCCTAACATCCACCATGAAGAGTGATGGTGCAACTTCATAGACCTAAAACCATTGTGGAAGGAATGCTTGAAATACCAATCACATTGTCCAAGAAGAGACTCACCAGAGTCACCACATAGCCACAAAAAAAAAGGTATACCTCTAGGACTACAGCAAATGGCCCCGCGTTATTGGCAGATATTCCCTCTAGTCTAGTCTACAGCGAACAGTATAAAAGAAAGAGGATTAGATGATACCCATACAACAGTCAGCATAAATTGGTTAATATGGTAAAGGAAGACCTAAATTTAGAAATTGTAAGAGTATTGGGAAAATGATGACTGAGGTCTAAGACCACAGTACCTCAAAATGCTCCCACTCCCGATACCCTTACAATAAGTCAACAACTCAATAACTTGCCATGTAATCGAGCTATATACCTGCAGCGCGAGACTCTGGTCTGGATTCTAGAGAATCAAAAATTAAGATGGATACCTTGTAATTACGGGTATGAACCTTAAGACCCATTGCTTCAGCAACACCTTCAATCGTCGAAATAATGGCATTTGGTGGTTCCCGGGAAACAAAGCGAGTTTGCCTTTTCACGTAATCCTAATAGATTGGGAAATAGTTATTTTAACATTATATTTTTATGCTATAGAAACAGAAAGTGCAGGAACATAATATGAATAGTACTGAGTAGAAAATGCTCAGGCATGCCACCATGCAATTGATTGTGATTTTCAACAGGTTGAAGTCTTCCACTAAACCAAGGCTAGTGTTAGTAATACTCCTATGAGAAATGAGTAGTTTTCTCAGGCAACAGACAGAACATACCTGACGCCTGTCGAATAAAGCTGACAGATTAAGACCTTGAGATAAAGTGATCATCTCAAATGCATTCATAACTAAGGGACCCCTGTCAAGATTCCTAGCTTGCTCACTTACATATTGGTCCTGCAAAAAATATTCTTTAAGCTTACACGCACACCAACGCAGTAGGCAACAAATTGAGGACTATGACCAAAAGCACTAGAAAACATTTATACACTGAATCAGAACACCAGAAGAACAGAAGGCCCAAGAAATGCAGATAAATCTTGAATCTAGGAGAAAATAAGGAGAAGAACCTGACCTCAATGTCATCAAAGACAGCACGAACGTCATCCAGGTTTACTTCTTCTTCTTCTATGCCTTGTCGAACAGGAATGTAATTAACCCGAAACCATGGGTCACTTCTAATCCCTTCAATGGTTATACGCTGCATTAACAGTGGAACAAATTAGCGATGATGAAGAACAGCCAACTAGCAAAGTAACAAGTCAATTCCTTTGTGCTTTGTAGATATAGTTTTTCACATTGCTTAACAGATAACAATGCCGAATCAATTAAAAAGCTGTGTTAATCCGGAATTTTACTTTGGTCGCATGATGCGTGTAGTGCGTGTCAGACAGTTCGACACTTCATTTAAACCAAAAAAATTGAAATCGTCGCCGAAAATAACCATATCCGCTACTCTGACACTGTGTCATGTCAGACACTTGCAGCCAAGTTACAGTAACACAGATTAAAAGGATGATTCATGACTGTTACAAACTTAAAATTAAACATCGAGAAACAAGAGAAAACCATTACAGCAGCCCTCCTCAAATTGTCATTCTAAATGGTCCCATTTTAATTTCTATCTTACAAAAGGAATGCATATATTCACTAAATCTTATTTTCTTATTCTCATAATACAAATTCTATAAAGTAAAATCCTATCCTTAATAATTCTGAAAAAACGACTATGACATGTTGGGTGGGACTGTGGGATAGAGCCCATAGAGGGTGTGTTCTACTACCAGCTAAACAATGACTATAAACTTACTGATTTGGGATTGGGATCTAGTATCTTATCAATCAATGACTTCACGCCTGGTGAGAACCAAAATGGACAAGAGAAGGTCGCAGAATTAATCTGCAAATACAGCACAAGAACTGTTAACTGAGGAAACAAAACAGCAACGTCCTATATGATATTCGATAGGCACGATACACAACGAGCTCACTTCATAGCTCCCACTTGCTAAAAACATTAAATATCTTTACGGAACAAGGACAAATAAGGAATGCATTGAAGAGTACAAAACATGAATGTTTATATGTCCAAGTACGATGACTACATTAAAGCAGTGAACAACAGAGTTCTATGACTCTGGAAAGGCGGAAAAGACATTATACAAAAATCTACAACCACATTTAGTCATTAGATAATATCGAGAAATGCTTGAGTACGTGACGTAATGCCATCAACCAACTCCAAGTTCTATTACTATTTACTTCAATATACTGCTCATTTACAGAATAAAAGAATTATAAATCTATAATTTCCCCCCAAATGGACAGTGTTCCTAATAATGACTACAATCTGCCCAACTTAAAAAGCTAAATACCATCAAATGATGGACAACCAGGTGAAGGAACAAAAGACCACTGGGACAATTGAATACAGTCCTCCGAAACGAACCTTTGTTGGAGGAAGCACCATAATATAAGAGATGATACACCACAGTATCTCAGTTTTCCATACACTAAAGAAGAATGGGGGTTATTTCTGAACTTTCAATGATTTCCCAAAAAGTAGAATCTTGATACTAATCGTTTATGAGCAGCCTATGGAAAGATCATACACAGTTCATGGCTCTATGCATAGACTTTTTCTTTATGATGCCCTCAGGTTTGACTTATTATAAGGACGATGTGATTAGAGGAAATGCGGGTGGTAGCAAATTAGGCGAGCTCAATTTCCCTGCCTCCTTAATGAGCCAAGTCTCTCTAACATTGAAACGATTTGGACAGAAACACTGTTCTCTTTTTTCCACAACTTCCTCTTTCATGCATCCTCTTTCATGACTTATTCTATCTCACCCACTTCACCCTTCCCTCCCCACCAAACCCTCCATTTTTTCCCAGTCCAACAAGCTATAAGGATTGAGACAAATCACTTAACACCATCTTAGAAATTCCAGCATTGTCATAGGCAAAGATCGGAACAAAATCAAAAAAATTATTGAACAAAAAGTCAGAACCTATGGGCTATGTCACGCATTATGCAACCATAACAAAATACAGTATATTGTTAAAGGACAATATCAACCATTAAAGTTGGACTCATTCGACATCGAATAAAATATTTAGCTTAAAAACAGGCAATAATAAATGCATAACCGCAGCTCAGAGGAGAGCACATAACTAGAGCACTTACGGGTCAAGAAAAAAATATAGTAAACCCATCAAGACGATAAATTGAATGAAGCTGTTACCAAACCGCGGCACTAAAATGATGTAGTCACCTTTCTATACAAAGACGGAAGGTCTGTCTCTTCAAAAGGGAGATACCCGGCTATTAGAACAAAAAGGATGACACCACAAGACCATATATCAGCAGCAGCACCATCATATCCTTGGCCATTCAAAACCTACAATAGGTGTACGAATTAGCTAGGATAAAACAAAGTCAAGTAGATCATCCATTTCTACACCTCTAAGGAAATCAAAGCCTGCAGAAATTTCATAAACAATCGACGGATGAGTTCAGCAAATATGCTAGTCAATTGCTAACAGGGCTGTCATCCTCTTGTTGTCTTTTAATTAATATTACTCCCTCCGTTTCGGTCATTTGTCGTCCTTTCATTTTGGCACAAAGACAAAGAAAACCACTAAAATACTAATTTACCCCCTGATTCATCCTGTCCAGAGAACTTTCCCCTCTGTCCAAGACAAAGCATAAGTACCTTTCTTTTTCAAATTTGATAATTTGATATAGTGGTTTGACATCATATTCAGTCTTCACCGTTCACATCCATCTCAAAATAGAAATTAGGGTCCAAATATTGTTTGGTGGCAGAGCTTTTTAGGTTTTTGACTTGGTTAACGTTCGAGTAGCCGGGGTCCAAACCTAACTCTGTCCTACCATCATACTTTGGAACTCTAGAAAGCAATTAATGGTTTTGAGATGGATTTTTTAGCTGTGATCAAGGTCTCGAGCAAATGACATGTTTGGGTATCCCATGAGTCTTCCATTTGTAGCTGTTTCAATGTGATTTAATTACCAGGCTTTGATACTTTTTGCCTGCTGATTTTCAAGTAGTTAATAAACCAATGAACCTTTCATAGGCAATCCATAAAAATTTATTTAAAGGGGATAGGGATGATTGAGGCAATGGGTTAACAAGTGTTGAAGGGTTATGGTAGACCTAGACTCACGGAAATGTAAGAGGGAGAAGGGCAAGAATGAGCTTGCTAGCTGGGTGTAGACAAAATGCAACAACCAGCAGGAAAACTGGAGAGCAAGGCACTTTCTGACCGGACACAAAAAATGGGTAGAAAGTGGTTGTGTTGATTTCATCTTCCTTGATTGCTAAAAGCTCCCAGTTTGTAGTCATAGGAGTACATAGCCCAATATACAAGTGCATGTTTTTAAATTAGAACATCTTGCCAGTTTAATGTCAAGATGCCATTTGCCAAAGTAGTTACTTTCAAAGGCTTAGTGTGCCTAGACTTGCCTAGTAGCGGTTTTTGACGCTAATAGAAAGCAATTAGATCAACAGCAGCAGATTTGAGTTAAAAGTTCATAGTATCACTCAAATAGAGACATTAGCAAGACAATCAATGATATTTCATGTCTCACTCTCACATAACATCCCATGATACACTTGTCAAGCAGCGGCTAGAAAAATCACAACATTTGCAAGAGAAGAAACATTGTCATAATTCTTAGAAGAAAATACCTCTGGGGCAACATAGTTAGGAGTTCCACATGTGGTGTGCAGAAGATCAACTCCCTGGCAAACAAGTTTTTCACCAACAACAACAACAACATCAGAGCCTTAATCCCAAAATGATTTGGGATCGGCTGACATGAATCATCCTTTAGAACCGTCATGGGTGAACGCACACCTCAAAATGCGAAAATATAGAAAAGAAAGGTGAAAAACAAAAGGGGAGTGAATTATAATACAAAGCCAAAGTAAACTTATATGTTTTAAAATCGAAGTTCGAATTTCTTCTATAAAAAAAATGAAAATTTAAATCGAGAATATATAAGAAAGTTGTTGGTGAAAAGGCGTAATAAAACCAAAAAGAACAATTTTTTTTTAAAATTAAACAAACAAGTTTTTCACTAAAGAAAAAATTATAACCGACGTCTAAAACAAAAGATTAACATCAGAATTGCAAAAGATATTAAATTATGCTTACTTGTTGCGGCAAGGCACTGAGTCCGAAATCGGATATCTTCAAATTTCCATGAATATCAAGGAGGAGATTTTCTGGCTACATTGCAAAGAAATAGAAAAAGACTAGATTTGTGGCGGCTGCGGTAGAAGTAAATAAGGTTCTAGAATTCAAATGAGCAGAGAAAGACCTTCAAATCTCGGTGGTAAATACCCTTGCTGTGACAATGAGAAACTGCATCGATAAGTTGCTGAAAGTATTTCCTAGACACCATCTCAGACAGCTTGCCTTTGTGAACCTATAGGCTTAAAAGCAAGAACATAATCAAGTCATAATACGGAAAAAAAATATACAGGAACTAGTTCACTTATGATAAAGTCCACAAGAGACACATTTAAAAGATTCTGCTAATGTTTTTCTTAAATCCATGTATGAAAGGCTCCTCGTCACTATAATGCAATAAAAGTATCAGAGCCTTACAATTTTATCAAATAGCTCCCCTCCTGGCACAAATTCCAGCACAATGTAAATCTTGGAGCGACTAGCCAGAACCTTAATGGAGACACGGCATCAATGAGGACATGTCTAGAACTTTCTGGCAGAAAGGGAAAACTATCACAAATTCAGTTAAATGAGAAAATACCTCATGTAGTCTGACTATATAAGGATGCCGAACAATCTTCATTATGGATATTTCACATTTAATCTGTAATCAACAAAATATACATATGATTTAGGGGAGAAGAAAACCCTTATTTCATGATTGCATGCAACCTTCAGAATGGATATCTCGCATTTAGTGACTTTTGAAAAACACTAGTCTAAGCACTGTAATCTACATATGGATACACCTCACTCAATACATACATAGATCAACCCAATAGGAACATATGTCATTGAATACAACGTTAGGTTGGATTTCGGAGGATTGAAGATCTCAAGTTACTATATCAGTATGACTTTGCTATCTATGGCTTCAGCCAAAGCCATTTCCTCTCCAATCTATGCTTAGCCCACAGTTGATTTGACTGTTTTTTGTGGACTGTATGTAACCTTTAAAGCAACATCAACTTTGGAAAATCCATCAAAATATGAACCTTTAGTAACTTGCTGTGTATTCTTATAGTTGAAAGAATGAGCTCTTATAATAGATCTTTTTTTTGTGAGCAGCATACAACAAGGTAAATGCTTTAATAAAAATTCCTTTAACACTTCATGACTTCTTAAACATTGCCCTCCTTGCTATACATTATCGCAAAACAAACAAAAACAAACTCTTAATCCCAAATGGTTTAAAATAGGCTAATAAAAATCATCATTTGAAATAGACAGTGATGGGTAACAAAAAAGAAAAGGCACAGCCGATACAAAATTAATCAAATGAAATAGAGAGTGAGGTCAACAAAAAAAATATACATAGAATTGAGAAAAGGAATAGGAATAGCTTTATAGGCTAGTTTAACCTTCAATATACAGTTGTAGCCTACTTTTCGGATGAAATACAAAGGCAGATTCTTTTCCCA
>JAGPOY010005288.1:7954-19088 GCA_018983105.1 Silene uniflora
AACCGGTAACCTAATTTTTTTATGTGTTTTTATGCATTTGATTGTGCATTTTTCTTGAAACCGGTTATGAAAAACCGGAGCGGGTAAACCGGTTTACGGATCCGGTTTTAAAATTATGAAAAAACCGGTTAACCGGATTAATCCGGAGCGGATTCGGTTTAGGAAAAAAACCAATTTTAAAAACCGGTTACCGAACCGGTTTGCAAAACCGGAGCGGATAACCGGTTTTGCTCAGCCCTAATTTTGATGGAGGTGGTTGAAGGGAAAAATAGGGGTGACCGGATGGATTACCTGATTTTAGAGGTAAAAAAGTACTTAAGTGCAATATGAGCGACGAAAGGCAATAGAATGGTTTATTTTGAGTTAAATTGAAGTTTGGATTAATTTGAGAAGACGGGCTATAGTTTGGATTATTCCCATAAATTAACCCAAAATGTATGTGAAATACTCCCTCCTAGCCCATAACTAATGTCTCATTTGCCAATTTTGTTTACCCACACAAATGTCCTATTTGACATATTTATGACTCTTCTAGCCTTTGGTCTTTTCATTATTAACAACCCAACCTACTCTTACCCATTACTTTTTATTATTTAACTCACTTTTTTTTTACCCTCAAACAATATTTTTCGTTATTTAACTTTATTCTTTAATTGTTGTGCCCCTACCCAAAAACATCAGTTATGAGTAGGAGGGAGTAGTAAAATTTGTTTGTGAAAAAGTAATGCGATGAAAATATACAAACAAATGACGAGGAGCCTCCTATTCATCACAGAAAAGTAAGGCAGGCTATAGGGTAGTTCTGGAAATTTTCGAGTTGGTTGCGCTGTGAAATACATGGAGTTATCCCAGTTTGATCACACCCCTTTCTACTGGTACCTACTTTCCTCTCTCTTCTCCATTCTCAACCATGGAATTTGATTTGATTATTTATATTTGATTTGATTTGATTTGATAAAGATGAACAATTGAACATGATTGATTAATCTATCTATCTATCTATCTATCTATCTATCTATGTATAGCTTGATTTTAGTTGATTTTAATGTTCGCAAATGGCTACTGCATTACCCAACCTGTTCATGTTCATGTTCATGTTCATGTTCATGTTCATCTTACTTTGGAAACCCAGAATTAAGAAACCCAGAATTAAGTTGATTTCACCATCCTTGACTCTCTATCTCTCCATCATTTTCTAAATTATGTATTAATCTAACTCGCATAGCTTTTTGGTAGTGAGGAAAACATCTACAACCTTTGCAAGAAACTGTCCTCAGCCGGGATCGCAAATGCTGAGGCCTCTCATCTTTTTGTTGTTTTTATATCTAATGACAAAAAACAGGCATGTCCACCTTCTCCGCTCCTATGTCTAATGCCTTCCTCCTCCTTTTTGTGTTGCAAATAACCCCTTTTAAGTCTTGTTAGCTATACATACTTACGCAACAACTTCTTATTATGTTTGTTGTTAAAACACGAGATTATGCTCACACTTTTCTACTGCGCTCCTAATTCTCAATATATTTGCAGTAGATCCCACTCTGGCATCAGAAGGCCAGCCATAGGGCTGATGGTGTAATTCTTTGGGACTACCATGTTATCTGTGTACAGGTACGTAACAACTCTTTTTCTTATTGTCTTTATATTTTCTTGTAGCTGAATCATTGTGTGAGGACTGACAAGAGTATTTGACTGATTCTTGCTGGATAACTTGTCTGATCATAATATAATTTCTTCCAGGTAAAAGGGAGCGCTGACGCTCCTCAAGTATGGGATCTGGATTCCACTCTTGCATTTCCTTCTCCTCTGGCATCCTATGTCGCACAAACTTTCCAGCCATCATTTCAACTCTTTTCTGAGTACCAGAGGTTACCAATCTTTACTTGAATTCTTTCCTCTTATTTTTGTTCAAACTAATTATGATAATGACTATCCATAATAACTTGGATTGTTTGTACAGATTTTACCGCATAGTGCATGCTCCCATTTTCCTGCGCAGTTTTGCATCTGATAGAAGGCACATGAAGGATCCTAATGGAGAGTGGACTGCTCAGCCACCTTCTTATGACCCAATAATTGCTCAAGGTAACAGAAAATTCATTACTGATACATTGAAGCATTCATTTACGATACAATTCCCCTCTTCTCTTGTCTTTGTATGGTGCGACTTACTCATTGGTAACTAATGTGGGAATGGTAGAACTCAGACGGTAGGCAAAGATGTAATCCCAGTTGTCAAGAAACCATCTCAACCAAAAGCTTAAGCTGATCGTTGAAGTTCCTTAATTCGTTTTATATTCTAACACTCCCCCTCACACGAAGGCCCTTTTTTTTGGGGGGGCTTGAAGTGTGGGTGCAGGCGGGATTCCCTGGCCTGTTCTGATTATCCACTTTAGAATGGAGGGGGTGGGATTCGAACCCGTGACCTTTTGATCACATGGCTCTGATACCATGTCAAGAAACCATCTCAACCAAAAGCCTGCCTTAACCTGATAGTTGAAGTTCCTTAATTCGTTTTATATTCTAACACCAGTATTGTTTGGTGCAAGCTCTTACTTTGTTGCTCTAAGTTAACTACTCCTAACTCTTTCAGCGTTTACTTTTGCGTAGATGGAACAATCCACAACTTGAACGAGTACATGGAAATTCACAGTGGTGACGCCGTTCCTAAAGTAGAAGCCAAAGTGGTAAATGCAGTAAGTGGGGAGCGGCTGGGCGTGGTGGTTAATGAAAGTCAGCTGCAAGAATTCTTTGCTCATGCTTCCTCTGTAACTCCTGATATGTGAACGGATACATTGTGCAATGCAGATAAGTGCTTTTGAGAGGGGATTGCTGTATACATTCTTATTTAGTTCCAACTTCATGTGCAAGTTTACCTTTTGACCTTTTATGGTTCATATAATTAAAGAATGGTATTGAGGCTGATTGTGTTTTTACTGAACAAGAACATATTTCTATTACTCGGGGCGAAATGCTGTATCCATTGGACAAGCCGTTAACTGCATTCTCAACAAATTTACAAGTATTTGCCTTAAATTTTTCTTTTCTTTAATTACTCCGTACTAATCAGCAAATTAACATCATTTTTCTCTTTCTTCCATTTCTCTCAGTTTCAATTGCATCATCACTCCCTTTCTGTCTTTGATTATTGTAATACAGTTGACACTTATTTTGTTTAATGAGTAATATTTAATGTCATTATATTATTAAGTTTTTGCTCTGTAAGGTATAAGACCAGATTAGATCAATTATGGTTGACTCAACCAAACTAGAATTAGTGATTAATGAAAGACTCAACCCGTTTTTTTTTTTTTTTTTTTAAAAAAAGAGAGTTTATTCCCACCAGTCCACTAACTTCAAATTTCCTACTATATTGCTAAGCTTCAATGACCCTTTCTCCTCATTTTCCCTAATAAAAAGAAAGACATTTCTCCATCTTCTGCTTTCTTTGCCATTTAATCCCTATCTGTTTCACTGCTTGCCTCGCAAACAAGTTAAGCAGTAACCACCATTCCGTCACAATTCCCTTCATCATTTAAGTATGTTCTCCGGTTTGATCATCTTTTCGTTATCTTTATGTTTACTTTGGTTAGGTCTTTCATTTTAATTGTTTTCTGATTTTATTTCGTTGATCTCTTGTACTTCATAATATATGTGATCATGCAGTTTTCTTAACTTGCATGATTTTGCGACCTTTGCCTACCGTATCTGTGGAATTGCATGTAATTGCTACTCTTTCACACACTTATAATCAGTCAAAGCCTCTTTCTTAGGCAGAGCTACTGATGCATGGAGTTGCCTATCTTTTGTAGCTCGATTTTCTTCTGGGTATTTTTTGCTTGTTCAGCTAGCCATTATTTCTGCCATAATCACCACATTGATTTAGCTTTGAGAAAACTGACTCGGCAGTTTTCTTCTCCTCTGTTTTTCCCATAAAAGCAGAGGCTTTTTGGTCAGTTGGAGTTGGACACAGAAAAATTACTCCTCTCCTGAATACGTTTGTTACTTTGTTTGTGCTGCCTCCATTGTCCAAAGCAATGAGTAGACGTGTCTTTTAGCTAGCAAGGAACTTATACTTTGGTTTTTTATGCAATATGAGCTTGCGGAAAAATGGAACTGCTATTAGAAACTATTAGGGATGTAAAGATATTGAAATTACAGGCTTTCAATGGAGTTGAAGTTTTTTTTTTTTTTTTTTTTGGCAGCAGTAAAGAGAGGTTACATCGTTCATATCCGACTCTCGAAGTCGGATTTTATTATAATGGAGTTGAAGTTGCAAGTCATGTAATTGTGTAATTGGTGTGTTGATGTTTTTGGTTACTCAGAGCTTTGGTGTCAGGTGATCAAGAAACTCAGGAATGTCGACTGCTACGAAGGCGTTGGATCCTGCTTTTCATGGAGCGGGTCAGAAGCTGTATCCTTACTTAGTACAGCCCGATGTGCTTACACCTATTTCTAGTTTTTCTTCCTTTTTAATTAGAGTATCAATGCTGTTGCGGTGTCGATTCAAGTTTTAAGTTAGAGCTATAACTAATATTCACAAAGTTGATCCAACCTTGAATGCAATGAAGAGACAGTTTTCTTCATCATACCAATTATGCTGTCGTCATCCTCATTTTTTAAAGTCAATCCCAAAGTGATTGAATCTTTTTGTTGGGAAATTCATGACTCCTAATTAAGTAAATCGTTAATCCGATTTAAAAGTGAATTGTAATCCATTCAATCCCCAAGTTTAAGCCTATTAGTGAGGGTACAAGTAGTAGTGTACAACCACACTTACAAACTACCCAAATATAGGGTTATATACTCAACATCTCTCCCTCACACGATTCATTTAACTCCCCCACGAGATCGGCAAACTCATCTTTTATTACATTCCACTCGATCAGGCGAGAGCAAAGTCTTGTTTACTATATTAACTTAAGACGTCTCACAATCCCTTTTCATTTCACCTTTATTATAATCATTTGTGAGAGCTGTCTTAAACAAGAATTGGTGTTCGATCAGTCGAGATCACCAATGCACAGAGTATCACAAGATGTCTATCCTACACTTGCACTTCCCCAGGGCCCAGACCCACCATTTGTTCTATACCATTGTTAGGCCATAGCTCCATTTTATTAGTCCAACCCAAAAGTTCAAGCTCACCATTGTTGGGCCGGCTTTCACTTCTTCTTATCTTTGTACTTGGCGAAGCTATCCATCTTTGGCCGGGATTGTTCCATTTCATTCGAGTACAAATATAACCATTTACAATTAGGCAACCAAACTCATGAGCACTTAAATTAATTGATAAGGGAGGTCTAGTGTTCAAGCCCTGGAATGCAATTATGTTAAAACTCATAAGGGAGAGCTTTACCGCCCTAATGGTCCAACCAGGCTCGAATCTGAACTAAACTGAATAGTCTATACTAAAAAACAATTAGAAAACCAATTAAAAGCGTGATTTTACTCATCCTAAGTTCAGCATTTGGCATATCGGCAACTTATAGAATGAGTTACAATTGTATCGTGGTAGTAGTTAAATTGAGTGTGTGTTTGACCTAGCTTGTATAAGTGTTTTTGGACTCAAAAATAGTTTTTGGCCAAACACAGGTTAAAAAAGTAAAATGCGTATGTGAAAGTACAATACCCATCCCTAAAAGTTGAACAAAAAATTTTCAAAAACTGAAAATTCATATTTTTGCCCATAGAAACAAAAACTCATTTTTGAGAATCGAGGCAAAACATGCTCTGATACAATCTATTTTCTTTTATTTATTCATATGATAGTATTTGACCCGTCGCAAGAAATTGCTCAAAACTTTTGAGGTTACTATTATTAGTTGCAAAAAATAAGAATTTGAAAACACGTAATTATTTATTTTCATGATTTTAGTAATAAAAATTAATTTTTAATTCAATTCATAAAACTATTTGGAGATGACATAAAATGTGATGAATTTCCGTCAATGTTTTTGAATAATTTGTCTGGAATCTTAACTCCTGAATTGAAGAGGAAGGGAGATATGGCGAATTGAGAATTTTGTACCTGTACCTTTACCCAAGTCTGACTATGGCAAATTCTATTGTGGCGACTCTTACATTATTTTACAGGTACGCTATTTGTTATAACCATTTCGCCCCCACTGAGATTTTTCGCGGAATCCTACATGTTTCAACATTTGTTATACACATTTTATTGATGCTAGATTGCTATCTAATCTTGCTGTTGCATCACTTGTTAACTTCCAAACTCAAAGGAAGTACGAGTATGAAGTAGTTTCAAGTGATAGTCTGTCTAGTCTTGGGATTCCCCTTGTCGTGGCCGTTCTGTCGACTGTCGCGTCTCCAACACTCGGACTCTTTATTTTAGACTAAAAACTAACGTTTATGTTTAGCCTGTTGGTGGACTTGTGGTAATTATCTGTAATACATAATTTTGCAGACAAGTTCGGTGAGGGGAGGTACTTATTTATATGATATACACTTTTGGCTCGGAAAAGATACCAGTCAGGTTGGTCTACTCTTAGCTATGTCTTCTCTGACCAGTGACCACATACATTAGACCGCTGAGTTTTGAATATATGATAATTGATAGGATGAAGCCGGAACTGCCGCCATCAAAACAGTCGAACTGGATGCATCTCTTGGTGGAAGAGCTGTACAGCATAGAGAACCCCAAGGTTTTGAATCTAACAAATTTCTCTCATATTTTAAACCATGTATCATACCGTTAGAGGGCGGTGTTGCATCTGGATTTAAGAAGCCCGAAGAACAAGACTTTGAAACACGTTTGTATATCTGTCACGGTAAACGTGCTATTACCATGAAGCAGGTATATATTTTTTACCATCATAGCATCACCTTGTGTTGGGTGTCACCAAAGCTAAAGTAGTACGTATACTTGCGTTGCAGGTCCCATTTGCTCGCTCCTCTCTAAATCATGATGATGTATTCATCTTGGATACTAAAGATAAGATCTATCAGTTTAATGGTGTAACTTCCAACATACAAGAGAGAGCCAAGGCCTTAGAAGTCGTTCAACTTCTTAAGGACCAATATCATCTAGGAACATGCAATGTTGCAATCATTGGTATAAGAAATTCAATGTCGTCTGATCTTTTACCCCCTTTCCCATCATGCATGCTCATCCTCAATCTTAATTTGACCAATTTAATATTTTCTAAGATGATGAAGAACCACAAGCTGAATCCGACTCTGGTGACTTTTGGACACTCTTTGGCGGTTTTGCCCCGCTTGATCAAAGGGTTACAACGGATGATGATGTTATTCCTGAACAAACTCCAGCTAAGCTATACATGTATTCCCACTCTCTCTACATTTTCCCTTTGACATTGTAGATCAGTCTCTTTTCAGGAATTGAAGTTGCTGTCTTTTATCACCCTTTTTGCTGTAATGTCACTAATGCTAACCCCTTTCCGTTTCGATTGTTTTCAGTTAATGCAACCATAAATTTACTGTTAGGCTGTGACTATGTGAGTAATTAAAAGTGAGAGACCGGATTTAAAATAAAAGGGTGAGATTTTGAGCTCTAAAGTTGATATTTTATTTTGTGAACCTCGCCCTTTTTGTGACTAATGTTGGCGGCGGCATATTCTCATATTGGTTGATGCCTTTCATAAGATCGACTACGATGTGTTTTTTGCAGATGAATTTTGTGGATTTCGTTTCCATTGTTTCAATTGGCTGAAAACCTTTTTTTGTAGTGCAACTTATGAATTGTTGTGCTATGACAACTGATAAATTAGCGCTGACCAGCTATTGTCTTTGATACCCTACTCCAACCGCTGACTCTCTGTTGTGGTATTTCTGCTAGTTGCTTCTCTGACAAACTATTGGCAGCCGGCAGCCCTGCAGCCTTCAGACACCATTCAGTTACAGCACATAGTGGCCTAGTGGTTCGTTGCAACTCCAGCTCAAAAGCTGTGACTTAGCCTGTTCTCTCCGTTTATAATTTGACATTTATTGCTACGAGTCTGCCTGATCTATTTGACATTATTGGGGCTCTTTTGATATGTATATTCTTAGATGTGCTCCTTTCTTTCGCCGTCTGAGCCCAATTTTAGTTAGTCTAGAATGCACATCATCTATCTTCTTGTTTATAGAAAAAATAATTTTCGTGGGATTATTTTTTATGAGCCACATCCATCTTTGCAAACTCCTCGTGACTGCTGTTTCTGAATGATTTGTTGGCGACATAAGATTTCCTAGTATTGACCAATTAGTTTACATGTTGCGTGTTGCTAATCGGGATGCTTATCAATAATCTGGTGTGACAGCATTTATTGAGAGAATGGATCATGTTGTTTCAAGTGCTCAAGTCACTGTTGACATTTACTTTCATTCTTGTAGCATCACTGACTGCGATGTTCAGGGGTTGGACGGTGAGCTTTCAAAAGGGTTGATGGAACATAACAAATGTTATCTTCTAGACCATGGAGATGAAGTATACATTTGGTTTGGCCGTGAAACACAAGTGGAGGATAGGAAGGTGGCATGCCAAGCTGCTGTGGTACTATTTATGGCATATTCACTTCTTAATTTGGCCTTTTCAGGTGACAAGTCTGCATAACTTGAGTAAGAGACAAGGCATGACTTTTCGTAGGTCCACATCATGACTGCCATCGGCATGTCACATACTTAAACACACTTATTGATTAGCGAATTGTTATTGGCTTTTTGTCCACCTCAATTGAAAGAGAACGGAATATGTGCATCACTTAGGGTTGTTTATTGTTGTTTTTGAATACTTCAGGAATTTCTCAAGAGCCACAGTAGGCGGAAGTTGACGCGTATTACCCGTGTTATTCAAGGATATGAACCACATTCATTCAAGTATCACTTTAACTCTTGGCCAGCTGACTCTGTGGCTCCTAGTATCGAAGCTGGAAGAGGAAGAGTGGCAGGTATCAACATTCTTGATTCTTCACCTGCAAACAAAAAAGTCGTTATTTGATATTAGATTTGCATTAAGTCTAATGTTTTCCTCTTTGGTAGCTTTTCTGAAGCAACAAGGCATTGGTGTTAAGGGCGCGAGCAAAAGTGGTCCTGTTAATGAGGACGTTTCACCCTTTCTTGAAGGCAGTGGAAAAATCGAGGTTGGATAGATATTGATCTTATCTCGTTGAAAATGATATAGTTACTAGTTACTTATTCTTGTTACTTTTTTCAGGTATGGCGAATCAATGGCAGTGCTAAGACTCGAGTGGCTAAAGATGAAGTTGGTAAATTTTATAGTGGGGATTGCTATATTATTTTGTATACTTACCAATCTAGTGAGAAGAAAGAAGACTATTACTTGTGCTGGTGGATGGGAAAGAACAGCATTGAGGTAGCATTTCTTTTCTGTGTAGCAATATTCTTGTTTCTTGCTTTCTTATTGGTCAAGCGAGATGTGGCTACGGTATGCTTATTCAAGGAAGGCTTGTTGGAGTGGTAAGCTTCTCTGTTGCTACTGCTGGACTGCCTCTCTAGTTACGTCCATCTTAATAGGTCCTCAATGTGTGGAGGTAGGCCATGTCTGTGTATGTTGGAAGTTGTTTTCTCTTTGTGAGCAAAAAGGAAAGCCGGAAAGGATGATAGATTACTTGAATGTTATCCTGTGGTTGACTATGTGAAAAGCCATCTCATATTCTCATCAATATTTTGTCGGGCACAAGGCAGGTGGGCGGGGCAGGTGGCCAGTGTTGGGGCTAGGGACGAGGTGGGTAGTATAGCCGTATAGGGGTCATGCGTGGCGGCGTGACTGGTTGCGCTTCTTTTTTTTGTGAAGTATCAGTAATTCAATTCGATGCAGTTTTCAACTTGAGTAATTTCGAAACAGCCTTTTAGTGTTGCTAACACAAAGATAAGGCTGTGTTACTGCATACATCTGACGCCCTACCTCACAATTTGCAAGAGCCATTGAGGCACCGGGGTAATGTTGTAGTTTTATGACTTATATGTTTGGCTTATGGAGCATATATTACTGCCTTATTCAGGATGATAGGAAGACGGCATCACACTTGACTACCACAATGTGCAATTCTTTGAAAGGAAGACCTGTTCAGGTATCAGCTAACTGACATCTCCATTAATCATGTCATAGTAGTTTCAGAGTCTGTGAGGGCTTTTTTAAAACTCATGGCTTGGCACAGGGTCGAATATTCCAAGGGAACGAACCACCTCAATTTGTTGCAGTGTTTCAACCTATGGTTGTGTTAAAGGTATGAATATGATGTGTGCTCCAAATTATTATCTGCTTTTTATTATTCCTTTGTTGGGGAAAATTCACATAAATAATCTCAAGGTCGATTTTATCTTCCTAGAATAATCCCAAATTTGCATTATCATCCAATAATTCGAAGTTTGCGTTTTATGACTTGTTTCTTCCCAAAACGGTCCTAAACAAGCAACATCAATTTCGGTTATATATTTTTTTTTTTTTTTTGAATATTCAAACACAAATGTTAAGTTTCTTAATACTCTGTACATTTTCAACATGTTTTTATAATTTCATGTGGTATTAAACTATTACTCTGACAGTCACCTATAACTTTAGATTGTTATGGTCATTTTTGAGCTATAGATTAAGGAGAATTATAAATTTAAAAATGGAAAAATCGAACGAAAATTCAGCATTTTCTTATTTTAGACCATAATGAGAAGATGCCTTCAAAACTTGGGATATTTTGAAAAGAAATTTGTTTTCTAAAATAAAGTTCAAAGGCAAAATTTTTTATCAAAGTGGACTTAAGATGAAACCATGGGCGGAGGCAGCCACAAGGCTGTATGGGCTATAGCCCAGGGTAAAAAAGCCAAGTAAAATTTAGTGCACTCAATTGACATGTCCTAGGTATAGCTCAGTTGGTGTTTTGTTCAACTTTTAATCTAGGGACCTGGGTTCAATTCCTTCTATAAACAAGTTATTCATCTTTTTGCAAATTAATGGAGGGAGATATACATACGTACACTAATCTAGGGCTTTGTTATCCAATGTCATTCAATTTCAAGACTTCAACATCCATTTTTCTCCTCTAGAAGTAGTAGTTTTTATATAAATTTTGGTTAATAAAGATCTTCAAATATCGTCATTCATGTTATATATAAGGTTGCAGAATACGATTTATCATTGTTATCAATAAAATCGACACAT
>JAGPOY010005289.1:4494-15628 GCA_018983105.1 Silene uniflora
GGCCATACAAGGAAAGATCGGTTAAGGAATGAGGTGATTAAGGAGAAGGTAAAAGTGGCGCCAATAGAGGACAAGATGATGGAAAACCGACTAAGATGGTTTGGCCATGTGAGAAGGAGACCTATGGACGCACCGGTTAGGAGGTTGGAGACCTGGGGCACATAAAAGGTTGTTAGGGGTAGAGGGAGACCAAGACAGACATGGATGAGAGTGATAGAGTATGATATGAGATCTCTCGGGATTCATGAGGGGATGGTGATGGAGAGGGCACAATGGAGGGAGAGGATTCATGTGGATTTTTAGTATTGGATGTTTTATTTAATGTTTTTTTAAAAAAAAAAACTTTTTGTTCTTTTCGGATTTATTACATTCCTTTACCAACAACTTTCTTATCTTAAGTTTCCCTTCGATTTCAAAATCGTTTTAATCTTTATTCTCGATTTAATTTTTCAGTTCTTATCTATAAGTTTCCCTCTAATATCTTATGTTTCACTCCACTTTTGTCTTTTGTTCTTTCTTTTATATTTTCGCTTTTTGAGATCACCCATGGCGATTCCAAAGGATGATTCATGTCAGCCGACCCCAAATCATTTTGGGATTAAGGCTCTGATGTTGTTGTTGTTGTAGCATGTGCATGTCAAACATGGGTTTCAGATATTTGGTGGTTTACAAGTTTAATGACCCTGTCATTGTTGTTGCAATCCCTTTTCATGGTGGGATCTGTTGGTTACATCTTTCCATGTATTACAGTGCACCTTTTTTAGGCGTCAAATTACCTTTTTAATTAGGTGGCTGAGTTGCCAGAGCTTTCTGTGATTGTGTAATTGCATAATGCTTCATTGTCATGGATGTAATGTAACTGATTGCGACTGGTGCGGGCCTGCGGCTATATTTTTAAAAAATGTTAGCAAAAGGAAATGCTAATCTCCATGATTCAAACTATGTGGTGTAATGTATGAGTGTACGTAACCTTACCCTTGTGTTAGCAATGCAAAGAGGCTGTTTCTGAAGGACCCAAGATGAAAATTGCGTGGAGAACTGCATTGAAGGACTCACACTTCACAGTATAAAGAAGCACAGTCACTTTAGTGCGCCATTTTGCACAATATCTGTTTCTCTGTCTTTAAAACTCTTCTTGAACTTTGTATCTCTATCATCTTGCTAGGATTCATTTGACATTTTTTGCCCTGACACTTGCACTTTTGGAGTTGGTGTGTTATAATTGCTTTCTGGTGTTGGTTTCTAGGTTCTCTTCTTCTCTACAATGACAAGGCTACTTGATATCATGGAGGACTATCTTGTATGGAAGCAGTATCGTTACCTTCGTTTGGACGGACATACGTCTGGCCAGGATCGTGGCGCTCTTATTGAAAAGTTTAACCAACCCGATTCTCCTTTCTTTATCTTTTTGCTCAGGTTAGTAAGTGGCTCACATGAGTGCCAAAGATTTCATATCTTTCAAGCATTTGGTTTATATTTGTGCTGTTTTCATAATGTATTACTCAATTTTGAAGGATACGTCACAAGAGCATTACGTGCGTTTTCGAAGTGTCGAAATTGGCTATTTTTGTGAACATCTCCTTATTTTGGCTTACTGAGGCCCCTAAGTATTAGTGTCTAAAGATATCATATTCTGTAGAAGTAATACCTTCTATGTTTGCTTGTCAAAAAGTGAAGCGCACACTTGCCTTATCTCACGATAAAAAATGCGGGATGGATGGAGCATTAATGAGACATCACCTACTACAAAGTATCTTACATAACATAACTTGTGGTAGGAAACATTGAATGTTCAAAATATCAAATAAAATCTAAAAGCCTAAAACAGTATACAAATCTAATGTCCCTCCTGTAGGAAGGATCCATAAGTATGACTAACAAAATTTGCCTGAAAATGAATACAAAAATTCGCTAACGTAAATACAAATGGTAGAAATATACCAATACATTCTCCCCGCACTTAATGTGTCGTAGATCTCGGCGGCTCATAAATCCTTTGTTGCTTCTCTGAGGACCTCTCTATTGGGTAAAGGTTACCGGTCATGATCTCAATTCTCAAGCATGTTCTTGAGAAAAAAAATGTCAACTCCTTACATTGACCTTAGGCCTTAGGGAACATCATGTCCAAATCTTCAGTTATTACCTGTATGCATGTTCTTCTTTAGCTCAAGCCATCTCCTTATGGTTTCCCTGTGAGACTGTAAACAAGTGAGTTCTCAAACACCTGGCCTTCAAATCAGATCTTTGGCAGGGGTCCTCTAGTTGAAGACCTTGTGAGGGTGAGGTAGTTTTTCGTTGTGTTCCAAAGGCACGTTAGCTTTGTAATAGTTTTGCCTTCCGTTTCATGGTTCGGTGCACGATCCGTTGTAGGTATGCACTTTGTTTTTTTCAGAACTCGTAGACACATGAATCCAAGTATCCAACTTTATGACACTGACGGTTTTCATCGCCTACTTCAGCGGCACTATTGGGCATTGTCTACCGAGTACATATTTGTAATGTCGACCTTCAAATGTTCATTGGGTTGATTTACTTGAAGGAATTGAATATTTTGTTGTCGACATCCTTGGAGTCCCTCTTATCTCCGTAAGTGGAGGTGGGGTGCTTTTAGTGTATTAGCCCCAATTTGGATTCTTCTATGGTCGTGGTTTTGTTACTGCAACACAAGGGTCACGAGCCCGCTAATGTACAAAGTTACTATCTCTTCCAATGTTCTCGTGACTGATTACTTTGGCAAACCACTGAGAGACAGTATTTCATGGCAATTTCACAGACCGATCAGAAAGCTCTCGATGTTGGTTTTTTTTAAGGCCATCGTACTTGGTCCTTGGTTGCAACCTTCTCGTTGGCTGCCATAGAGCCATTGTATCCATCATCACTGAACCAATGAGTATCCATAAACCAAGAGCGTCACTATAGGCCATCGTAAAGACTGGGCTCAGTTAACCAATGAGCCAGAAGAAGTGAAGCGCATCGTTGCCTTCGTGACAATAATGCAGGCGTGAAAATTTGATCATTTGGTTTCGAAAGCCCAAATATCTATAGTGTCACATGGCTGTGCGTCAGATTGTCAGAATCCTATTTAGAGAATAAAATGTGTTTATTATCAGTTTGTTGTTTGTTTGATTTTTTTTTTTTTTTTGTGATAATGTAAACTTTCTACCAATAGATGCTGTGGTCTACCTAACATGTTTTTTGCGAGTACTGTGACAATTTTAAGAAATCCTGATCCATGGTAACTATATTCTACCTTTTGTCTCCGTTAGTATCCGGGCTGGAGGTGTAGGGGTGAATCTACAGGCTGCAGATACAGTGATAATATTTGATACAGACTGGAATCCTCAGGCAATTCATCTCTGCTTCTCTTTCTCGCTTCATAATTTATTCCCTGTCTGAGAGTGTCTTTCCTATTTAATGATATCTTATTTTGAACTAATGAGAGTTTGATCATCCTTGATTTAAGGTTGATTTGCAAGCACAAGCAAGAGCTCATAGGATTGGACAGAAGAAAGACGTGCTTGTTCTCCGTCTTGAGACAGTTAGTTCATTAAATCATTTAAGCTATTTTTACGCTCTAGTTGCTCTTGCAAATATTCGTTGCGTTTGCATTGAGGTTTCTGTCAGATTTTTAAATGTTTGATCCTGTTGCGTTTTTTGGTTGATCTTGCTGGTTATTCTTGTCGTATGAAGGTCAAATCTGTGGAGGAGCAAGTAAGAGCTGCTGCTGAGCACAAGTTAGGTGTGGCAAACCAAAGTATAACTGCTGGTTTTTTTGACAATAATACAAGGTATACTTGATTAAATGTGGCTAGTATAGTGTTGACTCTTGTCAGTGTTTGGTAATTGGTGTTTGGTTATTTCTGGAGTTATATGGACATATACAAACTTAAGTCAAAGCTTCTGTCGTATTCCAGTGCTGAGGATCGTAGGGAATACTTGGAGTCTCTACTGCGGGAATCTAAGAAAGAAGAAGCAGCTCCTGTGCTGGATGATGATTCATTGAATGACATTCTAGCTCGCAGGTATAGTTCTTGTGCCAAAGCCTTATGAAATATTTAAGAGGGGGCTACAGTCGCAACTTCATTTTTAATTTCAACAGGCATTTTTGAAGAGGTTTTACTAGTCACTGAAGGCATATGTTGAACACTCGTGATCGTGAATATAGCTTAATATTTTGATAATGAATTTGACATCGTGGCATTGTCTCGGTCGATGCACTATGAAATCCGCCGGTACCGCCTTAAAATGATGTTGCAACAACCTTCAATACCATCATTTGTTAGTCAAATTTGATGTTGCTCGGCTGGTTTTTAGTACCACGCGTCTATGCTAGTGAAGGTTATTGACTTATGAGGGATTTCAAAGTTATTTGAAGGCACATATCTTTTGATAATGTTTTTCAATTGAACTACAAGCTGTTTTTTTTGTTCCCATTGTGAGGGGTTACACACTAGATTTTTATTTTGCACTCTTACTCATGGAGTATTTTTGAGTGTCATGAGGGACCAGCCGACCAAGATACCTGAAAGCTGTGCCACACTATGTCACCATCAACACAACCCTCTCATATTGCTTTGTGTTCTATACTTCTATGCATGAATTTCTCAGTTATGAAATTCAGGGTAAACAAGAAACATTATTAATCAGGGTAGTCAGCTGTTACTTTTTTTGTGGTTTCTTCCTTAGTCATTCATCTTTCCTACCAGTAGCATGGTTTTTTTGAAAACAAAAATTCGTGGCTGACCTTAGTTTTACTCTTTTTAGTGAGTCGGAGATTGAAGTATTTGAAGCAATTGACCAGAAAAGGAGGGAAGAAGAGATGGTAATCACTAGAAATTACTACTGATCTGATATCAGTGTCCATGTTCTCTTCCATTTGGTGCTTGCGGCTATAATCCACTCACCTTCTATTCTTTTAATCTGAAGGCCACATGGAAGACGCTTGTCATGGAACATGGAGGCGATAAGTCTGAAGCATTGCCACCTCCTCCTTCACGTCTTGTAACAGATGATGATTTGAAGGCATTTTATGAGGCAATGAAGATACATGAAGTTCCTACTGGTGACGCTTCTTCTAGCTCTGGGGTGAAGAGGAAGGGTGGGTATGTTGGCGGCTTTGACAGTCAACATTATGGAAGAGGCAAGCGGGCTCGAGAGGTATGTAATTGAATGTTGGTGCTTTCCACATTGTTGACATGATATCAACCCATCCCTTCCAGTTGCTCTTTTTACTTTATATTTTTGGTTAATGGGACATTATTTGCAATCCCGTGCAAGACCCTAGGCTTCTTGCTTATTGTTGTGCAACTTCTGTTCTCTGAATTTTCTGTGTTTCTTTTAGGTGCGGTCTTATGAAGAGCAGTGGTCAGAAGAGGAATTTGAAAAATTGTGTCAGTCTGAGTACCCTGAAACTATCAAATTAAAGGATGAAGAAGCTAATGTGCCCCAGCCTGCAGAGAGTGGTCAAAAAGCTATCAAAGTAGAAATACCTTTGCAAAGCCCACAACCAACTCCTCCCTCTTTTGAACCTTCATTGGTTGTAAAGAAGGAGGTTACCCCACCAGTTAAGAGAGGTCGTGGACGACCAAAGAGAACACCTTCAGCTGTCCCTCCTGTTGGGGTTAGTCTTACACGAAACACTATTGCAATGCGCGAACCTGAAAGTCAACCACAGAAAGAGATTACTTCTACAGTTACAGATCAAAGTAGGCTAGAATCTAGTGGTAATTTAGCAGTCACAAAAGATACTAGTGGAGGAATTCGACTGGTTGATGCAATTTCCCCTAAAAGACAAGGTCGAAAAGGACAAACGTGCCAGAACAATATGTCAGGGGAGCTGGGGACTGAAACTATCAGACGTAGGGGAAGGAAACCTAGTTCTGCTTTACCTCCTGTTCCTACTGGATCACCGGTTCAGGACCTGCGAAATGGTGAACAACTTAAACAACCATCTTCAGATACATGTGTATCCGTTAACACTAGTCCCAAGGTTACTTCAGACAACACTTCTGCTGATGATTCTCGTGGCTCACTTCCCAAATGTTCAGAGGGTTCTGATATTTTAAGTTCTAAGGATACAAAACCCCTTGAGCTTGCTGCTGAAAACAATTCCTTTGACGCGTCTTTGGAAGCTGCCGCTTCTCCAAAACACAAAGAAACAGCCAAACATGAGGCTCTATCACAGAGTCAAAATACCCCTGTCCAACAACATATGGTTATGTTAGGTGGCACATTAGTTGAGAATCCAAAACTTAATGAGAAACCTGTTCAGAATGTCATATCAGATTCGTCTGCTGTTAACTCAGCCCCTCGGGAATCCCAGGCTTCTCCAGGTTCTACTGCGCTTTCTGTTGGTGGAGGCATACCTGTATTAAAGGCTGATCTCTCTAAAGACAGTCCTCAACCTGCTGCTTCTAACTCTGAAGTTCAGCCTAGCTCAACTACTTCAAGGGCCAGTAGAAGACAAAGTGTGAAGCCTCAGAATGCAGCTGAGCCAGCTCGACGCAGAGGTAGGAAACGGGGTCCGAGTGTGGCGGCTGATTCTACTCTGCCTTTCGTTCAAGATCAAAGTTTGCATGAGCCTTTAAAGATCACGAGTACAATGGTCACACATGTTGCACCACCCACTAATATGGGTGCGGTCACTGTTCCTGTTACTCCTCTCATTTCTGTCTCGGTTCCTCAGACGGATTCTGCTGCGGTAACGGTGGTAAGTGGCTCAGTGCTTCATGAAAGTGTGGGATTTGTCTCTAGTGATCCAAGTAGTTTGCAACCAAGTCCTGTTCTGTCTGGAGCTGCCAATATTCCCTCCAACACTCGGAGAACTTCTGCTGATTTGCAGACCGAAGGTCAAGCCCAAGGAGATAAATGTACAGAGACAGTACCACGCCGACGAGGAAGGAAAAAGAGTACAGTGTCACCAGTTGGACAGTATACATTTTCAAGGCAACCTGATGGAAAACATGGAGATTTAGCAGAGTGTAAAGTCATTTCCACACGAAGCAGGCAGGTGAACATTTCTCAGCCTCCAAGCACCCAGGGAGACATACATTCAGCAACTCCTTTTGCTTCATTAGCTAGCAGGGATTCAGTGGCAGTTCCTAATCCTTGTATTCAGCAATCTCCCTCTACCAAGGCTGATGGAATTGATAAACCTCTGGATACAAGGCATACTAGTACACTGGAAGAGATGAAACTAGTGGTTTGCCCGGCAGAATTTCCACCTATATCGAGCAAGGGTAAAACGAATGTAATTGTACTGGCTTTAGATGCAACTTGTCTTGATGTAGATCCCATCGCTGTGGGTGACAGAAATATGCATGATAATAAAGAAATCTGTAATCTGCAAAATAGATCCACCCCAGGTTCTTCTATGTTAAAACCTAAATTTTCTAGATCAGAGGTCATTCATGCTACTGGGCAAGAAGTTGCTAAGCTGGATGAAGAGCTGTCTGCTCCTCCTGGGTTTGAAACTTCAAGATTGTGCAAGTCTAATAATATGGTTACAAAATCAGGGGAAAATAATGGTTTGGGAATGGCTGATTCTCCTGATACTAAAATGGGAACTATTGTGTTGGGTTTGAAGTCAGCTTTTCAGAGTAGTGCTCCTTCTAGCTTCGCGTGCAAAAATATCACGGAGAAAGAAGAGCTTTCTAAAATCCACTCTTTAAAAAATTCTGGACAGGAAACTGTAGTTCAAACGCTGCCTGAAGATTGCTCAGCAATTGTTGATGCTGCTACTGACAAAGTGATGTCATGTCAGCCAGAGGAAGATATGTTAGCTCCTCCTGGTTTTGACATCCCTCAGCAGCGCTTAACAGAAAAAGAAGCTGCAAAAACTTTGGCATGTGATGATTACCAGGCGTCTGATATGCTGACTGAATCAAGTGTCAGCGTCAGAGTAGAGGAAGATTGTCGAGGTATGTTATATTTTAAAAACATTTATTCTCAATGTATTAAAGAAGAGATTTTCTTTGAGGTATGCTGAGGTTCTGGATTTATCTCAAAATATCCCTTAGATCTGGGAGGCTACTACTAATCCAAATTCCAAAATAGACCTGAGGTTCCTTCTTTTCAAATTGCAATAGGGTTGACCTGTTGGTGTTTAGACTTTAGACAAGTAACAAAGGATATAACTGCTGTAATTTGAGTTGAAACAATTCACACCCCAGTTATATTCCCACTCAATTGTTTTCTCTTTCTAAAGTCTTCCATCACCATAAAATCCACCTCATCACTATGACTAAAGGTGAGCAACACGCTCCATTGCAAATTTCCAGCTAATCAATGAAATAAAGAAAGGATTGAATTTTGTTACTATAATGTTTACTCTTTTTTCTTGAGTTAGCCCCATAAGACTATGGCACGAATTTTAGAAAACTGAAAATTTACAATTCAACCCTTTACCTATCCCTTTAACCCTCTCACATTACTGTCAAACACCATTCCTTAATGACTGCCGCCACCAGTCTGCCACCCCAACCCATCTTCTCTCTCTTCAGTACCACCACCACCACCACCACCACAGCCTCATTCATCATCTCTGGCGTCGTCAAAACCATCGCATTCGTGTGAGTCCTTGGTGGTAGTGGTGGTACAGGTGCAGATGTATGGTGGTGTAAGGTGCTGATGATCCACCAACCATTGGGCCCTACTAGAACTAGGCTGGCAGCGGTGCGACGTGGCGCTTGTTGGGGGCGGTCAGGTATTGTTGTGGTCAGTGATGGTTGTTAGGGTGGGGTGGGCTGGGGTAATTGAGGGAGAGACTATGGGTACTAACTTTAATGAGCTTACGTTTAATTATGATCGTTAAGTTGGGATTAGTGAGTTTAATTGATCTTATTAGGTGTAATAAGGATTAAGTATATATCATAATGAGTGTCATTTCTGTATTAAAATCTTTCAAAAGGATAGAATGCTAAATCTTGTCATGAGAAGTTGCTAAAATAGGAAATGGGGTTAATTGAGAAAAATCCAGAACATTGTGGGGCTTATTCAAGAAACTGGAGGGAGTATCATTTAGTTCAAAAGTAACACCCATTAATGTTAATATTATTCAACAACAACAACAACATCAACAACAACATAGTCTTAATCCCAAAATGATTTGGGGTCGGCTGACATGAATCATCCATTAGAATCGTCATGGCTGAACGCACACCTCAAAATGCGAAAATATAGAAAAATTGTTAATATTATTCAATTTCTTTATATTTATTCTCTAGAGGTTCAGTTCTTGTTGAAAGTCCACTTCCTTTATTAACTCCTAAAATTATGTTTATAGTATCAATATCTCTTACGTAACCCTCAATTTAAAAAATCATATTATTAACTTAGCTCATTGGAGAACTTTGGTAGTGTTTGACAAAACAAAGAAAATAGTGGTAGATAGTTTTTTTTAAATGAGGTAAATGTTGGGCAGTTTTGACAAAAAAACCTCCAAGGAATAAAATTTGAACCCACTATGACCGTTAGAAAAGATGGGCTCTTGGCCTACTAGCTAATGTGCCAGACTAATCCCATCATAAATTAATATTGGGATTTTCTAAGTTGAACGCTTTTTTTTTGTAGAAAAAAACTTTTGAGTAATCACTATTTTTGGGCGCGTGTTCGAAAATTCTAAATTTGTTTAGTTAGTGGAAAATTTTGGACTGAGTAAACTTTGACTGACTGACAGTAGTTAAGAAATTTGTGATTTTTTTTTCCAAACTCACCGTCTTTACGTGATAGTTGTCTTGAAAAAAAAAAGATCTCAACTTTTTCAATTTGCAGCCAAAAGTTGTGATCAATAAAGTTTTTTTTTGCACAAAAGGGAAGGTACAACTTAGAAAACAAAATAGTTTAAGGCTACAACTGTACAAGTGAGAAAATCTCATTAATATTTACTGCGTTTGGATAATCTATTTGGCAATTTAGAGTATTTTTTCTTTCACAACCATTGTCACATCAACTAGCCACTCTATAACTATATAATTTTTTAAATGGGCGTTAACTAGACCTATTGGTGCTCTCGAAGTCTCGTAGGTTGATTTTGCCAAAAGATACGCTAGTTTTATGTGGCTTACGGATGGTAAACTAGTGGGATGCTGCCATTTTTTCCTGGTGAAACTCACGAAAGCATTTTTAGTTAGACAATTGCTTTCCGTACTGTTATTATTGTAATTCCCTTGGTTAATACATAAACTATCTTTGAATTAACATTCTCATGCACATACACCCTAAAAGTAATCATAGCTTGGGAGTTTTTTGTTGTCTCTTGCAGCGTTAGGTGATCGTGACACACTTGATATTTGTGACACACCGACAATTTCCACTTCTGTAGGCTTTACTAATGGAGCAGCTTCAGCTCTGGACCCAAAAGAAGAAAAGTTTTGTCAGGGTATGTCACTTAAACAGTTTGGTGGTTTTACGAAACAATTTGGTGGTTTTAGGCAATACATAAAACAAAGGGCTCAAAAGAGCATGCGGGGGATTGGATACGGAGGGAGCGTGGCGGAGACGACGAGGATGGATTAGTGTGGCGGGTGGTAGGGTTGTTGGGTGGAGAGAGGATGGAGTGTAGTGTGGTGGGGCTGTAAAGTGAAGGGAGAAGAGGGAAAAAAGAGGGGTAAAAGAGTCGATATACATAATCGTTATAGTTGACCCATTTCAATATGCTTTGATCTCAGTGAAAGAGAGGTAGTATGCGCCTATGTGGCATCCGCAATATATGTAAAATAATAAAATACAAACCATAAACATTTTTTTCCCGCCTAAACACAACTTGACCAAATCCCATTAGCCCACGAACCGAATGACCCACTATGATCGTCAAATTGATTTCTTCTATTTCAAACACGACTAACATTGACTATGAAATGGCCCACCACGTTAACAAAAAATGAACCTCAAATTCATTTGGGGTCGGCTGACATGAATCATCCTTTGGAATCGCCATGGGTGATCTCAAAAAGCGAAAATATAAATGAAAGAACAAAAAACAAAAGTGGAGTGAAATAAAATACATAAGAGGGAAACTTTTAGAGAAGAGCTTAAAAATTAAATCGAGAATAAAGATTAAAACGATTTTGAAATCGAAGCGAAACTTAAGATAAGAAGGTTGTTGGTAAAAGAATGTAATAAATCTGAAAAGAAC
>JAGPOY010005290.1:0-11134 GCA_018983105.1 Silene uniflora
GTTATAAGGCCACCAATCACCATTTCCCTTAAATCCACCACAAGTCACTACCTAAAAGATGCTTCAAATCTTCACAATTAAGAAACAATCAACCTTGAAAATGCCTTAGAAGGTTAATAGAACCAATGAATCGAAGCTAGAAGGCAAAAATCAAACCCGGAAAGCAATAAGGGGCTTACACATTTTTGGACCCCTTAATTTGAAATTGACGATTTTGGGTGATTTTGGGCATGGAGAAGGTTGAATAGTTAGTTTTTGATGTATAGAAATGAATTGGAATGATTTTTAGAGTATTTAGGGAGTGATTTGGTTGGATTTGGTTGATGTTTGAGTGTTTTTTTGTGGATTGGGAATGAATATGAGTGTTTGTGATTTGAAGAAGAAAAAGATTGGATGATAGGATAAGATAGAAGAGGTACCACAGGTTAGAAATGGAGTAGCACGGGTTTGGGGGCCAACCCGGGCGAGTCGTCTTGTCCCACGCTCGGGTTATGGGTCAGATCTGAATTTTAGCGATGAAATCATCCCGCCTGGGATGACAGTCATCTCGCCCGAGTTGATTTTGTCTCGCCCGAGATAAGGCTTAAGTTGCCCGGTTCTTCTTGGCTCGGGCGGGTTTTGGTCAAGGACCATTTCCTTTGCTTCCCTTGCCACCTTGACCAGTGGGGGCTCCCATTGACCCGTGGAGGTCCCACTTTAAGTCTTTTAAATTCACTTTTCACTATCCGAACTCGTTCAAAATGATATGCAAATTACGCACAAGCTTCAAATCCTTCATTTTGTCATTTCTTTACGTTTCCCATCTTCTTCATTTCATTTTTATTTCCTCCAGAAACTCAAATAAAAGGTGAGATACCTCCCTTTCATCTCTCATGCAAGAAATTTATTAAATAAATGCATGCAAAAATTAAAGACATGGAATAGAATATCTTACAAATGGTGGTTTAAGAAATGACTCCGCCAAACTTATTTCTTGTTACCATATTCATTACCATTGTCCATATTGTTCAATGCTCTTAACAATCGATCAAAGGCTAGGGTACAATCCTCAAATAAGCATATATAGAGCCATGACCATATCATTACAAGGCACACCCACTTGCTCTCCCAACGATTCTTGTCGTCAGAAGGTATGAAGTATGGCTCGTCTTCATCCAGAGGCTTCCACTATAACACCCTCATATACCGGAGTACCCTACCAAGGCGTTACCATCTCGACATAACCGAGGCAGTGAACATCAAAAGAACAATACGAGTACTCTTTTATTAATAAATATCGTTTAACAATACAACTGTCTCAAAACAACTGGAAATATAAATATTGTCTCATACATAACATAAACTACTGTCGGCTAGGTAACTATGAACTCGTGGCGACTCTTCCTCCCATCCCGGAAACACATCATCATCAAGCTCATTACCTGCTAAACCAACTGCTCACCATCCCCAAATGGATCACAGCAGGTCAAAGACAACAACAACCGGGGTCAGTCAACTGAACATAACAGTAAAGATAAACAATCACAAGCGGAAGCAAAAGTAACTCATAGCCAACCACTACTCAATTCCATCATCCTTTCATTTCCACATAACTGACTACACAGCAAGCTGTGTAGCCCTGCCAAATTACCGCCGCAACGATAATCCACACCGCCAGTGGGGGACCGCAGCCTTGCCCACCAAATCCCCGCTCAACGAGCGAACCCAAGTCCTTAATGTATACATCCCTCCTGGTTGAGACACCCAGCAAGGCGACAAAGGGGCGTGAATCACCTCTCATAGTGACCACTCAGCCGGAACCATATCACAACCTCTACCTCATCAGTCATCCAATATCATACGATAAGCAATCAATCACAATATGCAATCAGCCATACAATCATACCATCTTACAGCTATAAACAATCAACTCAGTAGGAATAACCTACCTTATTCGCAAATCTCCTAAATCACGCAAAGCACAGCAAACAATCAATCGCAGAAACCTTCCTCTATGAACTCGTCACCTAATCAGCAATTATGCATAATTAATACAAAACCCTAACATCCCCTAATCATAGATTAGGGTTCATAACTGATATACAATGATTAATCAACAAATCAGATCACTTACCCTCAAGATCTAGATTTCAATCTAGTGTAGATCTGAATCCTGGTCCTTGATGCAAAGTAGAAAGGGGAGAGGCAGTGTAAGTCGCTTAGTTTTTCTCAAAAAGGGTTTTAGAATTAGAATAAAATGATTTAAAACCAAGCTCCTCCCTTGTATACTTATTGCTCAAAAACCTAACTAACCCGTCAGACCGTCGGCTGGGTCGAGCCAGAGCTAGCTCGACCAAGCTAACCCCAACTCGGCCTAGTCATAGTGGCTCGGTCGAGGAGTTGCGTTACAGGAACTCCTGAAAACGTGCAAAATACAAAATAGGATCCTTTAGTGACCCAGCTCGGTCGAGCTTCCAGTAGGTCGGTCGAGCTACTGATGCTCAGAAATCCGTAGTATTACATCCACTCTCTCCCATCTCCTTCAAATTTTATGATGATGGAGCTTTGACTTATCAATCGTTCATTGGTAGAAGGAGATTCCATGATTCCTTGATGAGGGAATAGTTGAAGGATAAGTGGTGGAGGAGTCAACTTCTCACCATTGAGGTCATTCATGCTTTTATTTTTGTCATTTTCTTCTTGACCCTCCATAGAATTCAACTCATTCGCAAGGAAGAGAGCTTTACTCCCACAAGTGTCAAGGAGACACACTTCTTCTACATGGATCATAGAAGGGAATTATGGTGGGAGGTCTTCCTTATCCTCATCATCATCATAAATATCCCAAATAGGAGGAGCCAGGATAGTGGATGAGTTAGGTTCATCATCCTCCTCCATTTCGCCATCTTCCCAATGAGGATCATCATCCAAGGTGCTTAGGTCACAAGATATACCAATGGCTCAACAAGCCTTACCCACTCATCCTCCAATGGAAGGGCATCCTCTAAGGAAGATAACACATTCCAATCCTCCACCACCTCATCTTCCAAATCATCGCCCACACTTGGCTCACAACCAATCATACATTCCCCACCTTCTTCATCACTTTCTTCCTAAATGAGCTTTGGGGTGGCTTCCATTTAGACAACTTGATGTGCCAACTCCCCACCATAGGAAACAATGTTGTTGAGGACATTGTCCCTAGCTTGGCTCTCTTCTAACATTTGCATGAAGAAATTTTGTTGGTCTTTTAGCATTTGGAGAACCACATTTTAGATATCAAAGCTAGGCTCATTTTTTTTTGTGGGTAGATGGGAGATTGATTGTATTGGTGATTGTAGGAAATATGGCTTTGGAAGGGTGGTTTTTGTGAATTTTTGATGTGGAGACTTTTATAAGAAAAGTTTGTGGGGTAATTTGGGTTTTTGTTGTAGAAGTTATAGGGTACGTGCGTGTTTTGTTGCTCAACAAACCCTCTCCATTCATACAAGTTATACCCATTTCTTCTACATTGATCATACTCTTCTTGTTGGAAGCCTTGTGCCATCATCATCGCAAGATCAAGAAAACAACTAAAACACGAAAACTACAAGAAAATGGTAAGAACGATCTTGAGGAACAAGTTCCTAAAGGTGAAGTACAACTAAAACTAGACAAAAGAATGACTCAAATAAACAACACCGTCCCCGACAACGGCGCCATTTTGATCGCGATGTCGTTGTATCGCAAACAAACACATTTATAACTCAACAAACTAGCAAGTAGTTGTGCAAGGGTTGTCACATTTGAAAGGATGTTTGTAGGCTAAACTAATGAAAAGCGATAAATGACAAGAATTAAATAAACAAGAAAGGAAAGCTAGGAAGAGTGGATTCATATGGGTGATCAAGTAGTAATCCAAGGTTATGAGTCTAGTGTTTGGTCAAGGTCATGGTAGAATAGGGCCGGAAATTTTGGTCATGCGGCCCTTAAGCCGAGTCGGGTTAGCATCACGCGTACACCCGGTCTCCCTACTAGTCTAGTGCATGGTATAACCAACCATTGAGGCTTCCGATCTTACAATGGTGGTTGAAGGGTAGTCTAGCAAACCTTGAGGCTTCCGATCTTACAAGGTTTACCCTCAAGGTTTGCTTGGACATAAGAGAATCAATGCATGTTTCGTCATTCACACATTTCATCAAACATAACATGTGCACTAGAAGACTAGATAATACAACAACAATTTAATCAACCAAACAACTCATCAAGAGATGGATTTACCCTTTAATCTCCCCCCATAATCCCCCACTAATCCTAGCAAGGTCACTACTCACTAATCATCATGAGAAACAAGTAAACAATGGTGTCAAACATCATAAAACATGTGAGCATGATGAATAAGCAAGGAAATAAACAAAGGATTAACAAGTAAATAAAGGGGATTAAGAAGTATACCAAAGAATAAAGAAGATGAACATAAATAAAGGAGGATCCTTGTATAGATATGAAGATGTGTCACCAATCATCAATCATAAACCCAAGGATCCAAGACTAATCTAATGAACAAGTATTGAAAGATTGAATGTTGAAAGGTTAATATAAATTGGGGAAAGATTGAGAACAATTTGTGGAATGATTAAAGTTTGATGTATTCTAATCTACTCCTAAAGGGGGCTTGTCAAGCTTAACCCTAGAATGATTACACATAGGGTATTTATACTAATTACAAGATTAGGGTTGGCTTGGAGGACAAGTAGAGTGTCGAAATAGGTGAGAAAAAAGTGCCCCGCCCTACTTGATGTCGGCCCGGGCGGGTTTTGGAACATGATGAATCTTTGAACCTTGAACCCGGGCGGGTTGGGAAGAAGTCGAGCGGGTTCTCTTGGACCCGGGCGGGTTGGTCTCGACCCAAGCGGGTTAAGCGCCAACTTGCTTATTTGAGCTCGGATTGTAAAACGGACGCCATTTTCTCATCCGGACTCCTATTGGAGTGATTCAAAAGCCTAGATCACTTGATTTTTTGACGCCGATCCATCTATGATATTTTCAGAGCCATCCAAACACTTCTTCGTTTGGGTCCAAGCGGTTTACTTTTGTAGCCGCTCCCTTATCGTCATTGTTGAACAATAACTCGAGGGGACTTGGCACCTAACCATCCCAAATCTTGCTTTATTTATCTAAGCACTACTACAATAACCTGAAACGAGAACGGTCCAGGAACGTTCTTAACACGCCATTAGACCGTCTTCTGGTCAAGCGTTCTCTTTGACAGAAGAGAACGGTTCTAAAAAAGTCAACCCGTTCTCTTTATTACAACAATGAGCACGGTTACACTCCATAATTGTTCTCCTTGACATAACATTCTGAACGGTTGCTATGTGAAACCGGTCCCTTTGTAAGGCAGTTCTCTTTGTTAAAGTCATTTAGCGCCAATGTTTTTCGTTTACAAAGAGTACAGGAACGAGCAACCGTTCTGGTTGATATTTTCATAGAGAACAGTCTGAACATATAACCGTTCTTTTTGATATTTTTTTTTTAAATATTCCTTTTTTTACGTAATAACCCCTACACGATCTAATCGTATAGCTCATATAAGAATTAATTAAACCTGCATTTCAATCCATAAACTCCGGCAAATTTTACGCAATAAATTTTATTTCATTTCACAAGGACAAATCTTTGAAAAAAATACACAGTTACTGTTTCTAAGAGCCGTTTGGCTACAAATATCGAAAATAGTTGCAAAACATAAATAAAAATCCTAGAATCCCCAGTACTTATTAGCATCCAAGTACAAAAATAACTGAATATCAAAAAAATTTAATCACCGTCTTCATCGGCCACCATTACTTTTTGGCTTAAAATTGAGTGTGAATTCAGCCCAAATATTCCGCACCTCGTCGATTTGCTCAATCGTATATGTCTTTGGGGGCGTTAAGCATGAACTATATATAGGACAACCAAAAAATTTGTTAATACGCTATATATATTACGTGTAAAGTAAAGCAATATGTGCCATTATCATCCTACTACTAAAACTAGCTGTACAAATTTGTAAACTGGAGCATGGCAAAATGGAGTATATTATGGCAGAATTGTGTACACAGGGGAAGGGCATATCATATATAGGTTGCTTGGCATCGGTTGGTTTGAGGACGCATTCGAACAAGCGGAATAGGTGCCTACTTCTTTAAGCAAATTATGGCAACTGAAAGTACTGTATATGGCATAACATAATGAAATAAGCGCCTTTGGGGACGGGTCCTAATGGTAAACACCAATGAAATAAATTAAGCCATGAATAATTTTAAATATTGGCCATATATATTCAGCAGCATAGCGTTTTCTAACAAATTAAAGGACACCCTTTTGAAGTTTGCGTAGACAAGTAGTGATGGCTACCCTGACTGGTCTATTTTACACTATATGGGACAGCAGGAATAAGAGTAGGATGGAATTGTATGTCTAGCAACCAATGAATAATTATGAACGAGATCAAAAAAAGATTAAAAAAACATACATTTGGGGTAATAATAATATATCTTCCTTTGATTAGCTCCAACATATATCGACACACAAATACCCGCATAATACTCTCCCATCAGGTTGGCGAGGACACTGAAATAGATAACATAATGAGTTAATACACATGTTATAAAAAAATAACACAAACTGATCTGTACCAACAGACAAAAATGCTGCACATTTAGGTTATTCAATTGCCAAAGGTTATTCATGGCTAATCAAATGTTAAGGCAAAGGTTGACCGTGGTCTGGTTATGTCAGACTATTTGTAGGATCCCTCCTGGTTGCAATACTAGTGCAATATCATATCTGGGAGGCTATATATGAATGTTTAGGACTGAGGGTTATGTAATACAGCCCAGGCAGATTAAGCAAATAAAAAATGATTGCAGAATGAACCTAATGAAGATCTCGATGGGGAAGATTCAACAAGCAGAGGTTATATGGTGTAACTGGTTATAAAAGATGTACATTTCCACCCAAGAAAAAATTATAAAAGATATACCCAATCAAATTTCTCACTAAATATCAATCACTGTCAGTTTCTGTCAGCAAAGTTTAAACCTAACTACAGCAATTTACACCTAACTACAATAATTTTCAACACTAATACATTGGTCGCAAATTATATAGAAGAAATATTACTCTCAGTTCAACCCGTCAGTCCTGTAGATAATTGAAGCCTCAAAATCTCATTCGCAAGTAGAAAGTCTCAAGGTTCATGAATTATACTAAGCCCTAGCATCACAAAATACTAATTAACCATAACATTAAAGTACACGTTTCACAACAATGATGAAAAACGAACAGCAACGATCAATGAATTAAAAAGTTAATATAATCTACGATTGTAGTATTAATAAAGCTAACCTTAATAAAGATGCTGAAAATTGAACTTACCAGTAGCAACGGTAACGGCGAAGAAACATGAATAACCAGCAAGAACAAGGCGGTGGTCGGAACAGATTAACAAGGGGCAAGTTTCTATTTGATTTAAAATCAACCTGTGCGATGGTGAAAATCAAACTGTGCTGCGATGGTGAAGCATGCTTCCGCCCTCGCTTCAACGCCCCATAGATCACTCGTTCATAACATAACAAATTGTCAAATAGCATGCTTCCACCCTCGCTTGAATGGCCAAATTGGTTGTTAACTTTCGAACTTTGATCTGCAATAACAAGTAAAGAGAGAAATTAGTACATTGAACCTTCACAGACTTTCTATTTGTAGTTTTACTCCAATTATGGTGCCAGCTTCTCTAAAGACCACAATTTGAGAAGTAGGATAACAATTGTGGTGTTCTCATTACAAATTACGAGGTTTTGACATCAAAGAGACCCGTAGTATCAAGTAAAGTAGAGAAGTAAAACCTGTCAAAACAAGGCTTTGTTGATGAAAGAAAGAAATCTGATGCAAATATGAAATATACTCCAATTATGGTGTGAGCTTCTCTAGTATGAACAACCTGCAAATTATGAGTAGGAAATCTCCAAGTTACAATCTGCCCACAACTAAAGAGTCTAACTAATAACTAAGATAATTTCGTAAGCATACACTTTCAAATGTTAAGCGTTCAAATTCAACGGTATTATGTATCACAAGCTAAACAAGATTTTACTCCATCCAACTTTTGCTGAATACACGTAGCTATAGCTTACAAATAAGCTAAAACAGTCTGTATACAAATAAGCTAAAACAGAACTAATTTGTCATCAACCTAGCAACTTAAAATTAAGCCTGGTGCAACTTTAGTATACTACTACATGGTTTACCAATTCCTTCCTATATAACCTTGTACCATCTCACTATACTAGACATGAAGTTGCAGTTAGTGAAATAATCTCGGCAATGCAACTTATATTGCTAAGAGAAACGCAAAAATTTAACTTACCCGTATTTACTTTTCTAACAAATGGGCATTCTACTCAAGCTAACACCCATTAGATAAAGCTTATTGTCCAGCCAATATGTTTCTTGGTCAAACAAATACAAGTACCTCTTAGGCTTTTTAATGAGCAAACAATTTGTATTCTTGTTTCACATTCTCAAGCAGGCGAAATTTTGCGTATATATTAGTGTTGCTGTAAAGCATTTACATAGTGGTAAAAATTTACTCTAACATGAAGATGACTGACTAGGAAAATGCAGTAAGTGGAAAATGTGAAACAGAGAGAACGACTCAAAGTAAACATATTAGACACCTTGCTCCAAATGTGACTGTAACAAGATGCTTCATAACCAACGGCTGAATGAGGAAAACATGAAGTTGGGTTGGTGCCTTCCAAAAACGGTAATCCTAACATCACCTGCCCAGAAATTTATACATGAAAAAGTTGTTTCAAACAGAACTTCAAGTAGTGAATGCACCCCAAATTCCTTAATTTACCTTGGAATGCAAAAACTTGAAAACCTCGAGCAAGTCCACATTGTCAGCACATAGGACTTGTATATGATAAATTCTAAACATCAAGATGGGTTTTGTTGTACGCCAATCAGTAGATCAATACGATAGAACAATAGAGCAACCACAACACATCAAAATCGAGATTTATTGTACACTAGTACTTTAAACATGTTTCTACCAAGGTCTCTGAACTTAACAATTAATAAATGAAATTGAGAAGAGATTAGAATGTATACCTTTACATAACCATCTTCTTTCTTATGAAACTGATTGGAAAACTTAGTTCATTCTACAATTTTCCCAATTGAAACATGGACGCAGAAAAAGCAATAGCAACTGATACAACATCGCCGTCATCGGAAGCTCTATGGCCGCTGTCATTCCTAAATGAATCAAACAAAAAAAAAACTCATTACATGTATGAAAAACCATTTACAATATTCACTGTAGTCACTCAAAATCACCAAATAGAAACTACTAAATACATATACTTAAATAAATTAATCAAACAAAACCCTAGATTTCCAATCTAATTTGTAATTTGCGTCAATCTAATTATCTAAACATAAAAATGGATGCTTGAAATGTCAATAACCATACCTCAAAATACGAAACTCAATTTGACTAGGTGAAACTTGAAATTAGATTTCCTCCGCTGCAATTGATTTGAAATAATTAGGTTTTGGTGAGATTGAAGACAAGAACAATTTTGGGGTTTTTAGAAGTGAGAAAGTTGAGGGTTGGAGATCGGAGCACATCTTAAAAGTTAAACCCACGATTAAAAGGATTCAGGCGCTATTATGAAATGTTTTTTGATATTTACGGATTGAATTAGCACGGTCGGTCAAAGAGACCCGTTCTCTTAGTTAATCTATAAGGACGGTTCAGCCCAATAACCGTTCTAATGTGGATTCATAATTACCCGCCCAACCTAAAAATAAGAAATAGAACAGTTCCGCGTCCAACCGTTCTCTAAATAGCGTTCTCGTAGCCTTAAATTGTAGTAGTGAAGGTTCCATGGTCTTTGTCCCCTCTATAAGCTAGTCCTCTAGGTCGTCATATTGCTCTCAAATGTGCACAAAAGACGGGAATTCCACCTTATTTCCTTCCTTTCCTACAAAACATGTAAAATGCACTAAGAAAGCAAATTGGAAGCAAATGACTAGTAAAATAACTATAAAAGTCTATATTAGCATGCAAATTAAGGCTAGTTAGGGGACTAAATGTGCGTAAAATAAGGTCACATCAAATATCCATGAGTGCATCAAATATCCATGAGTGCATCACTCCGCCCCTTCAACTCACAACAAAGCATCCATGAGTGCATCATATATTTTCACCTCATATGTAGTACCTTCCTTAAAGATATGCCATAATGACACTCTCTGACAATTTTCGCTCCATTTTGCTACTGTAACTCGGGACGTCATTTCTTAGCTCAGTTATAGGTTTAAAATTAGAATTTTATGGGGCCTAATTCAAGAGTTCATCATATCTTTTTACCTCAGATGTGGTACGTTTCTTAAACATATGCCATAATGACACTCGTAACAATTTTCACTCGATTTTGCCACAATGACTCAGGATATACTTTTTGGGATGAGGTATAAAATTATATTTTTATAGGGCGTTATTGGCGAGTGCATCATATATTTCCACCCCATATGTAGTACGTTCCATAAAGATATACTATAATGACACTCTAATATTTTTCGCTCGGTTTTCCCACTCTGACTCGGGACGTACTTTTTGGGCTGAGTTATACCCTTAAAATTAGACCTTTACGCGCGGGGCCTATTTGAGGAGTTCATCATATCTTTTCACCTCGGATGTGGTACGTTCATTAAACATATGCCGTAAAGACACTATCTCACAATGTTCGCTCGATTTTGTCACTATGACTCGGGACGTACTTTACGAACTGAGTTATAGGCTTAAAATTAGACTTTTACGGAGCCTTATTGAGGAGTGTATCATATTTATTCACCTCAGATGTGGTACTTTCCCTAAACATATGCTATAATGTTACTCTCTGACTATTTTCGCTTGATTTTGCCATTGTAACTCGGGACGTTATTTTTGGGCGGAGTTCTAGGCTTAAAATTAGAATTTTACGGGGCCTTATTAACAAGTTCATCATATCTTATCACCTTAGATGTGTTACGTTCCTTAAACATATGCCATAATGACACTCACTGACAATTTTCGCTATATTTTGCCACTCTGAGTCGGGACGTACTTTTCTGA